>MU859347.1:0-30549 GCA_033297205.1 Pseudoneurospora amorphoporcata
CCGTGCTGTCGGCTGAACAGACTCTCTGTCTGAGCTGGCGTAGATACCTGAAGCATTTGCGCGAGGCTGAGAGATGTGCGGCTCCGCGAGCCTCTTGTTGTAGGGTCAGGGTTGAGGTCAAATGTCCGTGTGACAGTCATCGACTTGGTCACTTGGAAGATCTGTTCGGGTGTGTGGTATCGATTGTTGTGACCGAGGAATGCTTTCTCGCGTTTTCGCTGCTTGAGGTTGAGCATTGAGAGGATCGTCATGGCGTTCTGGCGGGTTGGAAGTGTGGGTGGCAGCCGGAGCTGCGATATCAATCCGCGAGCCGGCCTGCCCCGTATGGGTTGAAAGTGGAATAGGAGCTTGGGAGCGAATCGTGTCTGACACATGGTAACTTCTCAGCGGATTTCAAGGACAATAATGTAGAGATAGTAACCTGAACCAACTGCAACACTAGTTGTTTCATGTTGGTCCTCTTGCCGCTTTGTGGACGTCCGATGATGCTTTGTTCACCCGGCCGGCCACCAACACCTTCTTCCGGTCGTGCATCCTGGATAAGCCCCACCAAAAAAAATGGTTTAATTCATTGGGTCTTCTGAACTTCCAAGAAAGCAACTCGGGGAATGTTTAAGGACTGGAACTTGCGATGCCAAAATCCGTCACCGATTGTTCGGTTGTAGGTAGGGTCGAAGCAGAGGACGGCAAGAGCACTGCGAATGCCCTCGTTTGCGGGCCCGCCCGATGCCCGATTCGCCAAACCTAGACCCACTTCGTCCGATCAAACTGGCCAATCAGATGTTACATATTTGGTAGTTGTTTTCCTCTTTGGGAAGGCACGGCGGAGCTATCCCGGGCTTCGTTCTTTCCGCCCAAGGACAACTTCCTACAGGAAAACTTCAAAACCAATTCTGCCTTGCGAATTCCCCATTTTGCCAACGTTACCTACTCAGCTCACAATATTCCTTGCCCTCGCCAGAACCACCTAATTCAAGGAATACCGCAATCGCGGCGCCGCTTTCTGACAGGTGCAGGAACCGTTGATTGAACACTTGGACGCAGGTAAAGCACGATCCAGACACAACAAACACTCTTGCTTGCGGTGCTGACTCCTGTGTGACCTGGCTACCTGGAAACACCGTTGGACGTCTTTTGTTTTTTATTTAAATCCAGTCCCCTCTCCAGGCTTTTCTCCAGAAATGTAGTGGGCAATTCATTAGTTCTCTCCATGCATCTTGACAAGTATAGCTTTGGAAATTCTTCACAGCCCGACCTTGTTGTACTACCCCGACCAAAAGGAATTCAACAATTTATTAGAGTTTAGCAGTGAGTCAATGCACCAACCACTATTCGATCCTTGGATCTTGCTGACCTCGTTGCCTTTTCAGAGTTCAGAAAAGCAAGAGAACTCGCCCGTTCCACCTCCAGGCCGCCTGCTACGCCAGCCCCGCTAGCCCCATCAGCCGCTACCATGTCCCAGCTCCAACCTCAACCCGACTATGACCTAGACTTCGATCTCGACGACGTGGACCCCGACCCCTACTCCAACGCCTCAACCTACCAACAAGCCCACACCCAAGTCCTCCTCATGATCGGATCCACCCCGGACCTCTCCGCCGAAGAGCGCGCCCTCTACATCATGGATTTGGTCCGTTACTCGGCCTGGCAAGCCAACGGTTTGATGCCTATGCTCAAGGGTATCGTAGGCCATTTCGACTCGTCGCACGTGCAAGTGGCTATGGAGAGTTTTGGGGAACCCGAAGAGTGGAAAGCGCGCAGGGAGGAATGGTTGGGATTTGCTAAGGAGAGTTTGGGCGTTGAGGTTTCTGAGAGGGTCATTCTTGCTGAGGATAAGGATACTGAGATGACCACTGCTGAGAAGCTCGCTGAGAAGGCCACTGAGAAGCCCTCTGAGAAGGTTACACCTGTGAAGGTGACTGAGAAGGCGGTGGAGAAGGGAGGCGGAGTAGGGGAAGGAGACGGAGGTAGCCATGGTAAAAAGGAAAAGGGGAAAAGTCCGGCCAAGAGACGTCGTGTGGATGGCGGCGAGGAAGCTATGGAAGACGAGGAAGCTATCGAATTTGAGGACGATGAGGAAGATGAGGACTATGAGGAAACTGGTAGGATCACTTAGAAGAAGATCCTGGTTGGATTGGAGCTTGTTGGGGCGGAAATGAATGGCATGAGGAAGGTTCCTCCGGGTGACTATCCTCTGATCAGGTCGTCGCTTGAGCTGGTTGAGCGTAGGCTGGAGAACATGATGGAGGTCTTTGTGCCGCTTCTCGCTCGGATCAACAATACTTTACCGGACGCCAAGGGGTTGGAGCAGAAGCTGGATGCCATGGAGAAGGGGCTTGCTTCGAACGAGGAGGATGCTTCTGGGAGTTTTCAGCTGTTTTTCCTGGAGTTCAAGTCCTTGATGGCGAACTTGGTTGAGCTGGAAAAGATGTTCGTTGCGCATGGTATTCCTTCGTACTCGTCGCCGTCTCTGTCTGCAGAGGATAAGTTGAATTCCATGGAGGACATGATTGTTTCTGAGATGGAGAAGATGATTCTGCACCAGGAAGAGGATACTCGTCCGGAGGTCCAGTCAAAGTTTAAGCCTGTGATGGAGAAGCTGGGTCTTCTGGAGAAGATGTATCGTGCTGCAATGGCATCACGAAATGTTAATCAATAGGTTTTTTTGCAGGTTTATTAGAAGGCTGGAGCCAAATATACTCCACCAAGCGTTAGAAAGCGTCTAGGATGGAATCCTTCCTGTCTATATTTGAAGCCTCCTTCAAAGACTTGTCAAACTCTTGTCGCACTTGGATAACAGTCATCAAGTGATCAAGACTCAATGGCTGTCGTTCATGACGAGCAATGGTACGTGCTGTGTTGACCGCATACGAGATCTCGCGTCCGTTCAGCTTCTCTGTAAGCAGCTCGTCAATGTCCTCGTTGATATCCATGTCGATGTCGCTCGCCGGGATTGCTCCGAGATACTTCATCCACAGTTGCCGCCGAGTCTCAAGGTCGGGTGGTCCGTAGGTCAGCGCAAGGTGAATGCGGGACTTCATCGCGGCATCGAAGGACCGGACGCGGTTGGTGGTCAGGAACACAATGCCTGAGAAGTACTCGAGATGTTTCAGGAAGACTGTGGGTATGGGAGACAGGTGTCAGCGGAAGGTGGCATGGGGTTCCAACATGGAGGATACGTACCAGCTACCAAGCAAGGCATTTCGGTCAGCGTTGTGACCTTCCGCGTCTTCGCGTTTCTCCAGGAACACATCGGCTTCATCGAGTAGGACGACTGCCTGCCATTTTGTGGCGCAGTGCAATAGCTCTTTGAGGCGCCGCTCAAACTCTGAGGCCCAGTTGTCTCGGTTCAACTCCCCAAGCGAGCTTGAGATTATAAGCTTCTTGGTTGCTTCCGCGGCGGTCTCTGTCCGTCGCTGTTAGTGTGGCGTACTGGCAATTGCTGTAACTGGCAATTGCTGTAACTGGTTGCCTTACCTGCTGTCATCGTCTTTCCAGACCCGGGGCTTCCGTGTAACAAGCGAACCAGTCCCTTGCCCTTTTGCATGTCTTCGTCCCGGGCATTGTCCGGGAATATGTGATTCTCAACGAGAGCTCGAAGGATGCGTTTCTGGGCATTGGGGAGGAGCAGAGACTCTCAGGCATCTGGCTTCCAGTCGATAGGTCGAAGAGAGTCTAGGTAGTATCGGTAAAACGTCTTTTTGGCCGGGGAAAATCCCTTGGCATAGGGCGGACAGAGGGTAAGGTCAGCGTCTGGATTGGCAGCAACGGTCTTGCGTTCGGAGAATATTTCCTCGTCGAATAGGACCCAGTCCAGGACAACTCTTGCTGATTCATACAGTGACATCTGGGTTAGTATTGCTGTGGCTTTCTCAAGAGTGTTGCTAGCCTTGGGGCCGATGTACTGACCGTAAATCCAATCCACAAACCTGCTGAGCCTTCTAGCGGGGGGTGGTAGTAGCTTCTCGGAGGTTCTTTGAGATACTTGGCCATACCGTGGTAGTATCTGAGAGCAACACCGCCAATCTCCTTGAAGGCCTCTCCCCTGATATGGAGTCTTCTCTTTAGTTCGTCCATCTTGGTCTCGTCTTTTGTCCAGTACGCAACGGGGAATATGGGCAACTGGCTAATGGGACCAGGATGAAGACCATTCAAGCTAACCTTTTGGCGAATCTCAAATTCTTCAGTGGCATTTCCAAAGGTTTTCCCATCAAAGTCCGTGTACTCGCCGTAAACGTGACAGACTGGACCTTTGTTAGTGCATACATCATAGCCTGTCCGTAAGCAGCGGAGAAGCCAGGGATGGCCGTCCTCAAAGGTGATGAGCAGGCTTCCAGGCTTGAAGATGGACCATAGCGTCTCGTATGTAATATGACCCTTTTGCCACATGGCTTGGAGCCTCTGGTAGTCGGGGCCCAGTTCAGACTCCATGAAATCGAAGAGCAGGTTGAGATGGGATCTGACATCGTAGTCGGATGTCTGTCGACGCTGAGCATCCAGGTCATCCCAGTGATGGATCAACATCTGAAACGGGCTTTCCAGCTGGAAGGGGTCCCCAAAGGTCGAGGGAACGATTGGATGGGACTTGATCACGTCTCGGATGCGCGGAGGATGAAAGGAGAGTTGACGTTGAGGATAGTCTTCTCTTGCCGGCCATTTTGATCGTAGACTTCACGGATGACGAGAGCATGCTCGAGCTCTTTGCGCTGCTCCTCGGAAAGCGCATCGGATTTGAGATTGTGAACCTTGACTTCCTTTTCCTCTCGACTCTTGGGATCATACTTGCGGCGGAGGATCAGGGTTTCAAGGCGGGTCCCGGCGTCAACGTCTGCCATGGCTGCTCTGTCGGCAGGATGTGTTTCTTTGGTCTGGATTCGTACCAACTGGTGGCATGAAGCCTAAGTGTGTGGGGGGCCATTTTGAAGGAGGGCGTTGAAGGTACGATATAGATGGAGCCTGGTCATGATGTTGTTTCGGTTATCATCGACCCATCACATCCCCCCTCTGACGGGTACTCAAATGGTTGCATGCAGTAGTTGACGGGAATCTTTGCAGGCGGCTTAAGCACTAGTGCAAGCGCTCCTTCGGGCCAGCACCGGGCTTGCATTGGCGCGTTTCCCAGCCATCCATCGTCCCTTCGAGCAACCTTATCGCAAAATCATTTTAACTTACCCCGCGCCACCATCACCACAGCCTTCTCTCCATCCCTGTTTTGGTGGCCTCCCTTCTTCAGCGTCATCAATGTTGGAGTGTCAGCTGCCACCACCAAGCTAATTCGTAAGAATGGCATGAGATGGGTAGCATTCGGTGGTGTCAGCCCTAAATGCTCTCTGTTCCCCAGCATGAAGGTCTGTATCTCCGGGCCACCCTGGATGCTGATGTTGCTGGACATTCTTTGCTTTCGATGACCTTGGGGAGCCAAGCTCAAGACAGAACATGACGACTGATGACATCAAGAACGACAGCGACGGCGACAGCACACAGACGCCGAACCAACGTTTCGCTGCCATCGTGGCTGACTTCCTCTCCCAGCTGTCCAAGAGGGACGCCAAACATGTCTTCATCATGTCCATTACCGAGCGCCAAGATCGAACTACACCTGAGAACTTGTCCGAATCCAAGCATCAGGAACAACAACTCCGAGCCATCATCCACGACTTCTCTCGAGATGTCGCCGCCAAAAAGAAGAACAGAAAGTCATCCAAAGCTTTGGACAAGCTGGGGCCCTTCGTGCTATCATCGACCGAGCTTGCCAAGTTCTGCGAGACCGTCTTTGAGGCCAGTCCCATGGCGGTGGCTGCCATTTTCTCGTGCTCGTATGGTCCTGATGCTGACGCTCAATGCCCAACAGTATTTCAATACGGTCATTTAAGCGCTCGATGAGATCGATACATACCTCCATTGCTACGACAACTTCTACGATGCCTATCGAGATGCCCCAGTCTTGCAGACGAGACTGGTGGCATCCTACAAAAACATCCTCCAGTTCTGGTGGGAATCCATCAAGATCCTCTCCAGTTCCGTTCTCAAGAGCATCGCCAAGGGAATTATTAGTCCAATTGACAAGGACATCAAGGACTGTCTACGCATCGTCAAGGAAGACCGTACAAACGTTCAGTGTCTCGCTCAATCTATCGAGGCTAAACTGAACCGTCAGTGGCGTCCAGGTATGCTGTCATCCGAACTTCTCGATATTCGTTACATGCGCTAATGCAGGTACCGGACAGACATGCTGCGAGACCAGATCATCCCATGGGTCGCCGGACCCGAAGGCCCTTCCAAGCTCGATTCTCGCCACAGCCTGTATGATATGCAAGAGCTTCACTACCACGGAACCTGCTCATGGATCTTCGACCACCCTGGGTACAAGGAATGGGACGGGCCTGACGTCTGGACTGGGAAAAAGTCAGATCCTGTCCTGTGGTACAACGCACCTCCTGGCTGCGGAAAGTCAATCTTGGCCTCCCAGATTGTCAGCCGCTTAAAGCAGGAGAACCACAAGGTGGTCTGGTATTTCTGCTCCTTCGATGACCCCACCCGCAAAGACCCTCGAAACGCACTTCGCTCCATTGCCATACAGCTACTCTGCAGGTACATGTCCAAGAGGATACCGGACAAAGTTGTTGACATGTTCCGCGAGGACCAAGCTAATTCCAATAATTATATCAACCACGAAATCCCTTTCATGGCCGTCGTCCATCAGCTTCTCAAAGCTGCGAGTCTTACTCACATTGTTGTGGACGGTCTTGACGAAATAATCGAGCTGGATCAGGAAAGGCCGTTTGCTTCTCATAGCATGTTTGAGCAACTGATTCTGAAGGCTCCAGAGCGACATGGGACCACCAAGTGGTGTTTCACCAGTCGCCATGAAGGCCCAATTGGAGCAACCATGTCAAAGGTCAAAGCATTTCAAATTGTTCCTTCACCGGCAAGCTTGGCTGCAGACATCAAAGCCTATCTTGAAGACGTGCTTAGTGAGAAGGAACTTTCGCCGGATCAGATTGAAGACTTGGTGGAAGCATCGGAGGGCAACTTCCTCTATGCAAAACTGCGAGCAGATACCCTACTTGGACAAGGCGTTACTTGCGAGGAAGAGGCTGACGAGGAACTGAGAACTTATCCCAAGGGATTGAGCGGCTGTTACTTACGCTGTCTCGAGAAACTCAATCATCGGACTACTTACGAGCAAGAGCTTGCAAGGTAAGCAGCGTTCTCTCACAGGAGGGGTGCCCCCGGTTGACTGCCCAGCTAACTCACCCACTCGTCTCAGGCGCACCATCGTCATTCTTGTTACGACGAGGAAACTCCTGACCATGACTGAGCTGCTCGATGCGTTGGCAACACGTATCGGCTGCGACGACTATTCCACAAAACGAATTCCATTTCAGGATGCTATCCGCCAGCTTTGTGGATCATTCCTCACCATCGATTCTGCACCTGCCAAAACCACACAAAGCGCGCTTGTTAAGCTTAGTCACAAGTCCGTTCAAGACTTCTTCCTTCTCCGTCATGACCTAGTCTCTCCGGATCATCTCGCCAAGTACTTTGTTAATCGATCATCGGCGCATCGGGAAATGGGCCGAACGTGTCTCACGTATCTGAGTTTCAAACGCTACGAAAGTCCGGATGGCTTGCCGGAATCCTTCGAGATCGACCCCGAGCACGCATTCCTTCGATATGCCTCTGTCTTTTGGTTTCAGCACTTGGACATGAGAGGCGTGGCTTGCGAGGAAATCCGTCAAGAGATTCGTACCTTTCTCGAAAGCTATGCATTCTGGACTGCCTTCAGGGTATAAACCAGAGTCGCACGCTATCTGTTTGCTCGATACGTACAGCGTGGTAATTGTGGTTACAGCATGAGAACTACTGGGTCGGAATGGAGTACATCAGACTTCATCGCGTCGACAATACCGCTTTGGTGGGATAAGCCGGGTAAAATGACGGTGTCAAGGGACGACTTGGAGATTCTTCATCATCTTCAACGCTTCATCATGGAGTGGCACGAGGCACTCACGTCTGGCATGGATGCTCTGTTGCTGTGCCCCATGGACCTTGCAGCTTCTGGTTTTTTTCCGGGCAGAGCAAAGTTCTTGGACAAGACAATCAAGCGAGTCGCCCTTGGCCCCCGTGCGCTGGAACCACGCAGTAATGTGTCGGTGGACGAGGTGTGTTCTGGCAAGGGCGTATTCAAGGCTCGGGTGCTCTTGACCAAGCCCAGCGACAACGGCCATGGATCGATGGATTGGCTTGTGGCTGCACCATTTTCGAAACCAGGCGGACTCTCTGGATCTTTCAACTCACGTCTGGATTTTATGTTCCGTCATGTCAGCTCTTTCGGGTCGCTACCGGCTGTTGATCCCCCTGGGATGTACTCCATCTGCCAGCGTAAGCTGGATGTTGCGGCTATAACCGTTGACGGAGAACAGTCGTATCCGCTACCCAAAAGACTGGTAAACGAGTGTCTCTCCACCACACCACAGGGATGGCAACTCGTCAACGAAGTACGGGTTGCTTCCGGCCAAACAGGCAAGGTCAATGTGGCATGTCATTTTACGCGAGTGCAAAGGTCTGCTCAATCCTTGGCGAGACTCCGAGGACCCGCGGAAGATACAGGACCAAGGAGCGGGGGATCTGCAGGAGATGATGATCGGTCTGAGTACGACGAGGAAGAAGAGCAAGATGAAGAGTACGATGAGGAGGAATTCGATGAAGAGGAAGAAGACAGTGAAAGTGAAACAGGCAGTGAGACGGAAGAGAGCTCCAGTGGTATTGAGTCGTCAACGGATGCGACAGAGCCCGAGAGCGATACCGTTACGGACGTTCTGGTAATCATTCTTGAGGAAGGTAATCCCATCTGGATCCCATGCCATGGAAACCAAAAGACAAGAAGGCAGATGGGTGGTGCCTTGCACCCCAGTGAGCCAGTGTTTGTTTGGGCACAAGATACGGAGAACTTGAGCATCATGAACACAGTGAGCGGCAAGACTACGACCTCTAGCCTGCCTAAGCTGCCCAAAGGGAATGGTCCTTTGCCGCAAGCTCAGCTTGTCGACAAGGAGCAAATTCCGAACCTCAGGATGCACTTCGGCTCACGCTTGCTGACAGAAATTCCCTTCTCCTCCGACGGGTCTTTGCTCTATGCCCTCTTCGTCAACTTTGAGGCTGCAAGCTCTCATGTTACGAAAGCAACTGTCTCTCTTGTCAAATTCCGGTTCGAAGCGGGTGGGGATGACGGAACAGGGGAAGCGAGGCTTGAGCAGTCTGGGGATGTGTTAACGACTGCCTACCACTTTCATAAGAAGGTGGATGACTTGCCAGTACCGCTTGGTGTCATCTACTGGTGTTCTGATGCCGTCTACATGTGTGTTCCACTCTTGACCTGCAGCGTCAAGTTCATCAGGATGCCCCTGAGCCCATTAGCCTCTTGACAACTCGCAGTCGAAGCCACAGCCCAAGATCCACACCCTCAACCGGACGATCCTCATCCCCTCATCAACGAGTCAGCGCCGGCCCCGTCTCCTCTACCAATCCAGCACCTCCAAATCCAAGCCCGACGACTCCCTCTACCTCGTGCTCGATCCAGAGCCCAAGCTGGCAACCCCCACCCCAGCAGAAGACCGCCATCACAGGCAAGACACCTTCTGCTCCGACCACTGCGATCACGAAGACATGACCACCTGTGACCATAAGCAGGAGGAATTCGGACGCGGCGATGCTTCGGTTATCAGGTGGAGTATTCCCCGGGAAGGCGGCTGGAGGGACTGGGATCCAGAGAAGGACTCCATGTCAGACGAGCTGAGGGGGACGTTCATTGATGCGGATAAGATGTTTTCGGTGCCGATTCGGGGGGCGTCGAATTTCGCGTGGAAGGGGTACTTGTCTTGTGTGTTGAGGACGCCTGCCTGTCTGAGGTGGGAGTGGAACATAGGTATGTTAGAAGGTTATATGGATTGGATACCTAGAATTTAGATTGTGATTTCATCAGACAATAAAGCTTTTCGTAATACCGCTATTAGTAGTAATATTTGGCAGCTTGGCGCTATGAGGATAAGTATCTTGATGAGTTATGACACAAGTGGTTCAAACATCGGGTATGTGGAGGTGTAGTTGGTAACACGTGACCTCGCGTTCAGTACTTGGTTGACTGTGTTTTCTGGCGATTGTTGGCGTCGGGACACCAACAAATTGGATAAAAGTTGGAGATTGAAGTCGGAACTGATCAGCAAATGCTGTCAACATCGTTGCGACCATCATTGCTTGATGATGGATCTCCTTGTCCATGTTGGACCACGGAAGTCAAAACTGTGAAGAGAACAGTTGACGCGTTGAACCAATTGAAGAGGCGAAACATAAAGGAACAAGTGGGTCTCAAATCTTACGTGTTCTTGGCGTCGAAGATTGGTTGGGGTCATTCTCTGTAGCGTTGCTCACCATGAGATCCGTGCAAGACGCAGAACAGGGGAGCCCAGAGAGCGCCACAAGTTCACGCGCGCGCGGCAGTGGGGACCCGCTAAATAGTGTAGTGTAGGGGACATTTTAGCGGGCAGCTAAGGAAAGCGGAGTCGTGTAAGTGCAGCACAGCGAGCGCGGTTCCAGTTCGTTAGCCCATCTGCGGGCGTCGTCGCGAACCGCGTAACGCACGCAACACTATAGTCACCTACCTGGGCTTCCAATCGTCGCTTTCTCGCTTGTCGCCAAATCTCGCATCGAGCAATCTTCAACCTACGACTACCTAGGTAGTGCATTCCAATTGCTTGCCAAAAACTACCGCGCCTTCCCCCCTCCGCCACGATCCCCTCGCCTCCCCGGCCGTTGTTCGCTGTACCCAAAGTTAGTTGCAATTATGGGGCTGGACACGCCCTCCGCGCCGGTGCTGCCTGCGCTGGACCCCGGACGTGTCAATGCGACTGCCACCACTGTGACGCCGACGCCGACGCCGACACTGAACAACGCCGACAAAGACTCGACACACTTGCTTCCCCATAGCTCCATGGTCGCCGCCACCATGCGACAAGCTTCCACTGCTCTACCGTCGACTGTCGACAAGGAGACGCGACCAGCGGCCACCAGCTCCCACGACGCGACCGAGTATCGCGTCCCAAGTTATCCGCATCCCCATTCCCACCAGCCGTCGGCGCCCACCGTCCGACACCCGGCCCCCGAGGCGTCCCGTATCTACGACCCTCGCCCATCCGAATACCCTCCGGCCAACACCGGCAGTGCCAACTTGGCTCCGTACGACAGCTCTAGTCGCTTCCAACCCCCTCCGCCGTCCCAACGTCACCGCCTCCCGCACTCCCTCAGCGTCTCGCAAGCGACAAGTTCCACCAACGACGCTGACTTGGTGTTTACCCCGCCCTCCAGCGAAGGCGGGAGAAGCCCCAGCAAGCCCAACAGCCACGACTCGAGCCAGGATTCACAGTTGCTCCAGCTCTCCCAGATTGCTGCCGCACAGGAGAGGATACCCGAGAATGGGAATGCTTTGTCAAGGAAGCGCATGGCCGACGGAATGGTCAAGCCCACATATCAAAGACCCAGCCCATCTCCCGCGGGCACGGCCAGTCACACAAGGAACACAAGCGCCGTCAGTATGGCTTCGACTGCCACCAGCCGACTTGGAGAGGTGAGTCTTTGGTTGGATCTTTTGCCCACCGGGCCTGGTCAGGTTCCCGTTGCTTACACCACCTTTGTTACAGCTCTCTGCCGAGCTCAAGACTCGTCTTTCATACGCAATGGTGAAGGTCAACAATGGATGGCAATCCCACTCGATTGACCAAGTCGAGTCGCTGGCTTCCCGTGCCGCTTCCCCTACCTCGAGCAACTCCACCGTACACATGAGGAACGGGTCATCTGCCAGTCCACAACTGGTGAACCAACGCAGAGGCAGCCACGCCGGTATGGCTCCCGGTGGCTCTCAACAATACCCAACATCATCCCAGCAATATTCATCGGGGTCTCAGCAGCATCCGTCGGGTTCGCAACAACACCCGTCAGGGTCCCAACAACAGCACAGTCAAGGGCGGCCGGTCGAGAGTTCTTATGCTAGGGAATCAGGTTACTTCGCTCCTCGTTATAGCCCAAGTTCGCAAACCGAACCTATTCCTTCTGTTACTCTTGCTCCTCCCGCTCCTATCCAGCCAACAAGACAGCAATTCCAACAACCTCGACGCAACTCGGTGCCACGAAACACACAGGCTTTTCTTGCTATCAACCACCAGCCATCACCCCAACAAGGACTCAACACAGCTGGACAACCCAGTCCTTACCTGACAACACATCATCATCATCGGACATCGCTAATGGATCCGCCAATGTATCCTCCACATCAGAACGTCCGGGAACAAGACGCCATAGAGTCCTTGCTTTTCATGAGCAGTCCCGGAAACTCAGCTAACCTCAAACATGGCTTTCCTTCATCATCACAACCACTCTCGTCCTCGCAACCACCATTGCCATCATCACAATCACAACCTCTGCCATCCGGCCACGCACAAGCTCAACAACAACGAACCGCCTTGCCAAGCTCCCAACCACGGAAAAGCCTACCCTCAGCAAGACCGACAAACCACCCACGCGCCCACCAAACGCAGTCTCAGCCAACCCAGCAAAAACGCGTAGGGTTCCAAAAGTCTCCCAACGCCATGGACATGGACGACGGATCCTACGGCGTCTCGCCGTATAGCAGTAACACCATCAACAACAACAATACCCGAGGCACGTCGCGGAAGAGGGGAGGATACAACGGCCATGCTGGCGCTGCTGGTGGTGGTGAACCACAACAGCACGCACAATATGCACACGGGCCTGTACAAAAGTTGAAGCAAATGCCCGTCTCCTCGGGACTCACGGTACCTTCGAGGCCGTCACAGCAACGCACAGGTCTGAAAGACGAGGACATTGATCGGATGTTGGAGCTCGCTGCGGCCAGGGAGAGGGGAGACTCGGATTCCGAAGGGGAGATTCAGATCCCGGTATCGAGGGGGCGCCGGGAGGGCGCGGCGGGTATCATCCAGGCTTAGTCACATAGAGGGTTCTGGGGGAGGCTAGCCATGTGGAGATGATTGACGGATTCATACAAGCAACGGTGTCTACGGCCAGTTTTTGAGAGGAATGGAAAGGAAAGAAAGAGGTCTCCATCAAGGAGACGGGACTCTACTCGGGCGGTTCTGGCGCGGTTCGCGGCTGCTTGGCAAGAGGAAAGGAGTGGAAGTCCTTGTTTGCTAGTAAGCTTTCCAGTCGTATGGATATCAGGACATTGCCACAACACCTGTTATACGCTATCGAGACAAGGCAGTGGTCTCCATCTTCACTACGAAGCACCATTGATCGGGTTTTGTTTGCCGAGCCCGAAAGCATGGGCATGAGAGGGTCATCTAGTGGGTTGGCGGGAAAGACTGGCGTAGCCATGCGCGAAGCTACAGACGGCAGAAACGATTTAGAACTAGCCTATTGAAATCCAAGCGAACAGTTAGGGACGGGAACCAATAGCTAAGGAGGTAGCTAAGGAGGAGGTTCGTCATGTTCAATCAACAGCGTTTTGTCTTACAAAACAAACCAATTACTCATCAATCATCATTCTGATCATACCAAGCTCTTCATTCGGCCCGTGTGTGCTGACGTGATGATTGTCCTTTGTGATCTTGTCCACTTCTCTTATTTGCCGGCAGTCAAACGTGTCGTGGAGTCCGACATCTTGTATGTAGCATCTTTCGGCATCACCTGGAACCAACTGCTACAAATAATGCCTGTGTTCTCAAATTGGCATGTGATCGTGGTGCGGCCGTGCTTGCATGACTTGCGCCCACTGAAACCAAGAACACAACTAAATTTGGCAGGTTTCTGGTGCAGGTGGTGCTGGTAATAAAAGCCAAATCCCTCCCTCTCCCTCCGATTTGCTTTCAGTGCTTCCGTCTTCTTTTCTCTTTCCCCTTTCCCTTGAAATGGGGGGACGCACCGCGATAAAGGGTTCTTTTGGGTAACAAACAAGGTGTGTGATTGGATGATGATCTAGCTAACGGTTTCTCACCGTGACTACGGATAAATACCGCACCCTCTCAGGCCATTTGGTTTTACTCAAACCAATCATGTCACTGGATCGTTCCCGAGAAACCTTGTGACCCACATCCACTCACCAGCGCATTGGTCAAAAGCCAATTATACCCCCTGTTGAGTAAAACTAAATGCCCTTAGAGGATGCGGTACTGGTGACCATGAGGTCCGTGCGCCCATGCGCACCTTCCACCCTCTTCCTTTTCCCACTGAAGTTTCTTCCCGCATTCCCGACTCTTTTTTTCTTCTCCTTTTGGTTTGCCTCCGTTTTCATTTTCATTTCGTCTCTCCCTCTTTTCTTTCTTTTTTTTCTTCTTTTTTTTTCCCCTCTTTCTCGGTCGATTCTTTAGTTCTCACACATCACATTCCTGGTCGTTTCTTGCCTCGAGTCGCTCGCATCTCTGTCGATGCAGTTGCTCGTTGAGGCAGTGGCAGGCCATGCGCATTCCGTACAAGAGACGAGAACCCCGGGCTTCGTTAACATCGTATCCGGTCGATCATTTTTCATCACCATCATTCACGCAACATTTCCCCTCATCAATTGTGCTCTCCATTCTTTTGATGCCCATTCTTCCGGTTCATCATCTTCGTTCTAGTTCAGTTCGCTCTTCACCATATCCGTCCTCCAAAAGCGGCACACACCCCTTCCTCTCCACGACCTTTTCCGCGGCCTTCACTCGTACCTGCGCAAGTGCCCTCGTCTTCGAGGCTCTTCTTCATTCATCCAATCTGCGGCGACTGTATCCCCTTCATGTGGTGGGGATCGTTATCAATGCGTGTGCCAGGTCCAGGAAACCTTTATCTGCAATTTCCCCGGTGGTCCTGGCTTGTTTTTCTTTTTCTTTTCTTTTGGACATGTCGCGATGTCAGCCTCTCCAGTCTTGAGTCTTCGCTGTGCGACACCGAATGAAGCGATGCACCCGACACAAGAAACGCCCTTTTGAAGTGGCGCGTTGAGACGCAAAATCAAATCTCCAGGAATTTGATGCGCGAGCGCGTCAATTTTTTCATTTTCACGGTGAGTTTGTTGGGGTGGAAAATGCGATGCGAAAACCAAAAGGGTTGGGTCGTTGGTTGTTGGCGATTGAGGTTGTCACCAATTGATATGGTGGAGGCACATCGGACCTGGGATGGCGGGCCGAAACGTGGGGACGGAAGAGAGGATCTGGACTTGTCTATGCCCATTTAAGGAAAGTCCAAGTGTAAAGTGGATAACAACAACTGGGATTGCCACGTGGCGTAGCGGTTCCACACGTCGCTCCTAGTTTCCCGTCGGCTACGAACCGCCAAGGTCATCCGTTCGATCCCTCTCTCAAGATAACATTTTCGACATTCTAGGGGGGGGATGTCCGGGTTCGTCCTGGGCACCCCTCCCTGGTGTGCAATGCAACAGCGTGTAAGTCTTTCCTTCCTTCCTTCTTTCCCCCAAAAAAATCTACAGTATCCTTATGTGCTCGCCAAGGTGAGAAGTCGCCGCCTTCCTCTGCATCTGTCGGGGTGGGTTAGTGGGAAGATAGGTGCAGGGGAGGGGCTTGTCGCTGAGTCTAACCTTGGGCAAGTGCCTAATAACCGGCCAGGCTCCCATCACCAAAAAAAAACGGCTACCGGCTAGGCTCCCAGGGAGTATACTAACCCATAGCGAGTATTACTAACCACCTAGCGAGTATCACTAACCACCTAGCGAGCATCACTAACCACCTAGCGAATATTACTAACCAACAGCGAATCCCAAGTGGGAACTGGGTTTTCCAAGTGGTTTCCCAGCGAAGTAAGTATAGTATATTTTTTTTTTTTTAGTTTTTCTTTAAAGTAATTTTTTTTTTTTACCTTGGCGATTCGGTAGTAGTTATATGAGCGGGAGGGGAAGGTGAGGAGACGTAGGATGTTAATATGGTGGATGCCTTAAAGACTTGGAAGATTTGTGGAATTGCTAGTCGGCTTTGGTTAAGGGGTGTGACGGCGCCAGGAGGTCCGGGAGTCCGGAGTCCGGGACGGAAGGGGTGTCCGGGTTCGCCTGGGGCACCCTCCCGCTCCGACTTGTGTCGCTACTTTTCGTTTGTCGAGCAAGGCCACAGCGGTACTCGGTTCCCCTTTGGCTTTCTTCTCGGAGAAACTTGGTCAGCGAGGTTGTTAACAAGAGCGTAAGGACGTGCTGCTTCAATGAGCAAGTATTTACAGCGGAGGTGTTGGATAGCGGAGTCGAATTGATCACAGCGATTTTTCTGATTTTCATGTCCAACATATGAAAGTCGTATGCGTAACGTAGCGAACGTGATATGGAACATGCGATGCCTCTGTTCTCTGACCTTGCCCCGTGAAGGCGAAAATCGTAATGAAGTTGCGTTTCATAAAGGTCTATAGTACTACCCAGGACTAACACTACCGCTACACCAAGGATAACCCAAAAACAGGTAGGTAGGTAGGTAAGCGGACAAGACTGGCCAATTACTCACCCTAAGATTCTCCCCGAGAGTCCTTCGAGTCTTTTTCACGGACTACAGCCCCCACTTGTGATGCTTCCCATGCCCATGACCTCCCCGGGGCCCCCCTCCCTGTCCATGATCATCTCCATATTCATACCCGTGTTCATGTCCTACAGATCCAGAATGCGTAGCAGGATACTGATGCTGTTGTGTCTGCTGTTGAAGCGTATGATGACCGCCCTGATGGCCACCATGGCTACCACCAAACATACCACTTAACCCCCCTCCTCTTCCGCTATGTCCCGAATTATGAGCATGCTGATTATGGCTCTTCTTCAACTGGTGCTCCAACAAATTAGCAGCTACCGCCCCCGCTGTGCTTCCTATGACACCGTGGTGGCCATGGCCTAGTTGATGCGCAAGAAAATGACCACTGGCTCCGCCGACGAGGGTGGCGCCTAGGCCGCGTTCTCCGTCCGGCCCCTCAGTGCCATTTCCAGTGAGGCCATCAGAGCCGTTGGGACCGCTTAGACCCTGGGAAGTAGTATGCGACTCTTGACCGGGGCCGACGGGACAGAAGTGGCTGGTGTTGGGATGACCGGAAGAGGTATAGTTGCCATTGGCAGGCGTATTATTCGGAACTTGGTGTTGCAAAAACCCCTGAGCGAGATGGGGATTCAAGCAAACCCCAGCGGCTGAGGCTCCAACAGGGATGGAAATGGCGGAGCTGCGACGACGACCACCGGCGGCGTCGTGGTCTTGGAATTGGAAGTGGTGGTTACCGTGGCTGTCGTAGGAGTGGAGTTGGGCGTGAGCTTGGCCTTGGGGTGGGTAGCTCTGTGAGCTGTGCGAGCTCTGCTGCTGGACCTGGTTGGAGGTATTTTGGGTCTGGGTTTCGGAGAAGGGGTGGTGGTGGTTAGGGCCTGAGGTTCCTGAAGTGGAGGTGTTGTTGGTGTAATAATCGTTTGCGGACATTGCTGTTATGGGTTGTTACTTGTTAGCGGATTTGGAAGGGAGAGGGGGGCGAATGACACGGTATTCTAGGCAGCGGGAAGGGTAGAGGAGAGTGCGGAATACCGACTGTTGTGGGAAGGTTGGTTATTGGATGCAAGATGTCGATACTGTTGACGATGTGTTGAGCTTGTCGGTACGGAATGGTGGCTTTAGGTGCGTGGTTGCGGAGATGTGTTACACAAGAGCGACAAAAAACTGATGATGATGGGCTGTGCAAAAGTGATCTCAGATGATGCGCTAGGGTAGCATAATTCGCGCATTCTCCCTACGAGAATCGTGCTGCGAGGAACGTTCCTTCCTCTCATGGAGTGGTCAGAACCGACGTCAGACACTCGAAATATTCAAGCTATAATCTTAAACGCACAGTGCACTGCAGTTGGAATGGGAAAAAAAGGACTGGTTTGTTCGTGTAGTTCAACGTTTGTTTTGCACAAAGGTATGGATATCCTGTTACCAGAAGGGTTGCTCAATCATTGTATTCACCACTCAAGCGACCTCATCCCGTTGTCATTCCCTCCTTCTCTTGCCAAGTCTCCTTTCTCCTTCCCATCTTCCGCATCCTTTGCACTCCCCTTCTCCTTGGAGTCCTTCCCCTCAAACAAGCTCTCCGGCGGACCAACCATATCTTCCAACTTAGCCTGCCGTCCCTTCATCCAGCCATGCAGCGCCTCCCAATCAACACAGGCATGTGGCTGGGGTACCTTTACCGTAGGTTTGAATCGGCTGTGTGGCGTCCACTTCAAGGTGTAGACGCTCACGTCCGCATTGCACAGAATTTCCTGACGCAAGGACTCAAGACAGTGGTCGACGTGTGAGTAGAGCTCGGCCCAGTCTTGCGTCTCATGATCGTAGTAGTATTCCCGATGAATGTACTGCTTTAGCCGTTTCTGTTGTTTCGAGAGGTGTTAGTGGGGCGGTTGAAAACGGATTGGGAAGTTTATTTACTTGAAATTCTTGGCATGGTGGAGATAATGGTAAGCAAAAAAAAGGGGGAGTGGGGATGCCGAGACGCCATGGTTGTTGGTACTTGATGAGAATCGGGCAGGGAGAGGCCACTTACAAGGCAATGCAATGAATGGGAAATGCCCAGCCCGCCAACGAAACCACCGTCTTTGTGCTGGACTGAGGTGGCGTTATTGGCGAGGAAGAGCTCATCGACCGAGTACTTGATCAAAGTGCTGTCGAGGAGGTCATGCCATGCTTGGTCGAGTTCGGGGCGAGGCTTGCCCATGAACTTTTTGGTGTCCGGGTCACCGGTTAGCCATTTGTTGACGTATTGGACCGGAGCCGGTGCTATGGATTGTGTTAGTAACTTTGGAAAAAGACTTGTCTAGATGGTTTGAACTTGCAATACGGTATCACAGCTCCTGGTTTTGGTGGTGGACAGTCTTGCAATGACAAGATACTGTAGACTCCAACGCCGAAGATAACGGTGATAAAAGATAGAGATGAGGCGAGCAGGACGTAAAATCTTCGTTTCCACTCATGTACGAGGGCTAATGCCTCTGGGTTCTCGGGGATGTTATCATCATCGCCATTCAGACGAGCATACCGCGGCTTCTCATCTGTAATCAGTGAATCCATGATGGAGTTTTTTGAGATAAAATTCTCGTCAAGAAAGTTGATCAGTCGTGGCAGAACCTATGAACACAATGGCTGACTAGGAGAAAGGTGTCGCAAGAAGAAGCAGAGATACATCGCATGAGAGTAACATTAACCGAGCGAAAGTGCCGGCATTGCATCAAGGCACTGCCCTCTTGACATAAACCAGACAAAAACATAGCATCTGATGTTGAGGATAACCAGCAAGCGTGCGTGTGAAGTGCTATGCATTCTATGATCCTTCTCCCCCTCATCCTTGGGTGAAGAACCGGTGACTTGGCGCTGTAGGGCTATGCACATAATACCTCTATGAAGGGCGAAATAAGTACTCGTCTCTAACGGGACCAGTGATGGTGGTGGTCAGCAAAGACGGGAGTGATACGAAACGTGGGAAGGCGGCGGGGAAGAACAGGCCCATGTGCCGGAATCCGGGTGAGTACCGGAACTTGGGTTGGGGGCGTCAGATAGCATGGACGGTAGCGAACAAGGCAGCCTGGAAGGGTCTCTGATGTGTAATTGGCTTCGGTTTGATGGAAATTGATAGATTGATTGCACACCGACTTGGTCTTGGAAACCGCACTTTGTTAGTTCAGCCCTTTCGGAAGTTACCATGGAGATGCTATTCTCGGATCCTTCCGTGCCTGCCTTGAATCACACCCAACCTGGGAGAACATTACTGTTTCGGAAGGAATAGGCCGTCCCCCACCACCAGTGGCATACATGGCTGCCCTTCCATGTGTGTGACAGGACCCCTCTTCTCCCCTTGGACAAGCATCCATCCATCCTCTGAACTCACTCCGACCACACTTCCTCAAATGCCTGTACCGAATTCCTTCTCACATGTCGCAGTTGTCGATTCCTTGGCCAATCACTCCCGTCCGTTTCTTGAGAAGACAAAGGTCTGTGTCAAACTCTGTCCCCAGCCCATCTCGTCGTGTGGCTTGAGCGACATCTGTGGTGCAGTCGTCAGTCATGCATGGGCTCTTCAAGCATGTGTTGAGGCTTGCTTACCTGAAGATGGGATAGGAGCAGCAAAGACCGAGACAAGTGACGCCGCAAGCAAGACCAATAGCGTGACCGTCTTCATGTTTGCAACGCTTGAACTGATAACAGGGTGAGAGGCGTTTGGGAGTTGCCAGGGTTGAAAAAGAGCCTGAAGAAGAGAGATGAAGCAAGGAAAGAAGTTAGGAAGACCATTCCGTACTGACCATGATGACTTCAGACCGAAAGATATACAAGCCAAGGAAAGGCAACAAAGTCACATCATACCCGATCGGCAAAAGACCTCGACAGTTTCGGTACTTGTGACGATAACCGCCTAGCAGCAACATGCTAGCGGACGACAAGGCAACGAACGGCAGTGGTCCGATCGTGGCTTATGACTGCATCCGCACGGAGAACTACCGGCGTCCAATGCTGACTGTGCCTCGTCATCGCCTTGCTTCTCGGCCATCACCACTCCCGCCTTCTCAATGTTATCTCCTATGGGCATTGATACCCGTGCAAGATATGGGTATACTCCGGTTTGACGTACCCGGCCCAGACTACACCTCAATCCAAATCGAGATCGAGACCACCAACATCTTTACTAGCAAAGCTTACTGACACACATCCAACAGGTTCGTATAACCGCCAACGACCGCCAAGCACCGAGTACGCCGATATTGACGTAGTTCCACGGTTCAACGAGGCTCTGCCGGACCAACAGTCCAACAATACCGCCTTAACATCACTAGATACAAGACTTCTGTTGTTGTTCCATCAATCATGTGTTCACACTGCCTTGCAGCGCGGCCACCTGTGCAATATCTACCAGAGCCATGACCTTGAACAGCCATATCGCCTACATCTTCCGTATTGAATCGTGCTTCCGTGTTACTATTCTTATCCTCAGCCTGCTGTACTCCTACCGCCTCTTCCCAGTAACGGTACCGCGCTCCATGTTCCAGACCCGTCCCAAGTCAGACTGGCACAGCAGAGCCCAACTCGGCACCATCCCAACTCAAACACCAAGCTTCTCGTTCAGGGTATTGATGAACGCACACCGCTTAAGCAACTTCTCCCTCTCCAAGAGTGCCTCCCTCTTCCTCCTCACTTGCTCTGGTTTCTTAGCCGCCGTAGACTCCTCGTCCTCATCCTTCCCTCCCATCTCCCCATATTCCACTCCCTCACCAACAATCGGCTTCTGCATGCTCCCCAGATCTTCTGCGTCTGCCACAATCCCGTGATGTCTAACCTTACAACTCCCCGTCCCCACCGGCCCGCCAATCACATGCACATTAACCCCCTGTAAACTCTCCAGTCCTCTCTTGGCCTCAAGTTCAGGTCCACCAAACGCCTCAGGCCATACCCACCCTTCATCTCCCTCTCCCTTTTTCTGGTCTGTAGGACTCGGATCCCCACTAGCCGCAAACCTCACAAAAGCCCCCGCCATCTGCCTCGCCAGTTTTTGGTCCTCCTCCGAACACGCATCACCCAGCTCCGGGAACACTCCGTTAAAGATATAATACGTATCAGACCCATGCACCGCGCCCAGATATGGCATCCCGGCCCCCTTGAACAAAGGGGTTAACATGCTCTGATTCAAAGTATACAGTCTCACACCAGCAAAATCGGGGGTCTCGGCGTAAGAAGCGCGAGAGAGGTGGTACCCAAAGTCAATGCTGGAACAGGTGAACAAGATATCTCGTAGGATGCGCGAGATGCGGAAGTAGTGGACTGTTGCTTCCGGGTCCGTGTCCGATTTTCGGGAGAGGTAGGAAAGGTATTCGGGGAGGAAGTCGGATTCGGGGTATAGAGAGAATAAGGTGGATATGTCAGAGGAAGAAAGGGTGGAGGGGCCGACAAATGAGTGCAGGGCGTGGATCATGGAGGATTCGGACACGAAAAGAGGGGCGGGGCCGGCGTTGGTGGCGCCGTCGTCTTGGGCCCAGGAGAGGATTGTTGGGATTCCTGGATGGGGAGATTGTTAGAACCGGTTGGTGATGGATGGGAAGGGAAAAGAAGGGGGAAGTGGAAGGAACAAGGGGAAGGGAAGAGCAGGGAAGTGGAGGGAAAAGAAATTTTCAGGAAAAAACGTTACCTTTAACAAACCTCCCCGACTGATACAGCACCGACTGTCTTTCAGGAATGAAATCGCCATCCACTGAAGGAATAAAAGTAAACAGTCCAGCCGGTGGATGATTCTCAACCGAATACCCCATCGCCTTCTCTGTGAGTTCTTCCATGGGCACACTTCTCAAACAACTCAGCAACTTTTCATCCTCATCCTCGCCATCCTCATCCTCTGGCTTCTTAGAAATACACCCCACCCGCTCCGCCACATTCCTCGTATGCCTCTCCGTCTCTTTCTCCTCAGTCATATTCAGCGCCGTCCCAGGCGGTCCACTCATCATCCACGCCCTCGTGAACGGCGCTCCCTGTTCCCCCGCGTACGCAACCATCTGCAGACTGGTAAACGTCCCCCCCGCGCTCAGTCCAAAGGCTGTGACCCTCTCCGGATCACCGCCGAAATGACCAATGTTATCCCTCACCCACTCCAACGCAACCCTCTGATCTCTCATCCCCAGGTTCAAGGACTTTTGCTTTTTCAGGATGGGAAGACGGGGGAACCCAAAGATGGTCAGCCGGTAATTGATAGCCACGTAGATGATGGGCTCCCCTAGCTCGACCGACAGGGCAAGTAAGCGGTCGGGATCAAAATGGGGGTCGTACGCACTCCCTTTGACGACCCCGCCGCCGTGGATGTGGACGACCACTGGCAACTTTGCATCGGCCTTGACGCCCGAGGGGCGGGAGATGCGTAGGTTCAGGCAATCTTCGCTTATGGCATGGGTTTCGGAAAAGAAGGGCGGGATGGCGGGGAGGGACTGCGGGCAGGCTGGACCCGGCGTGGTGGCGTCGATGAGGGATCCGGAAGAGGGAAGGAAGCGAGTTGGTGCGGAGAAGCGAGCGGCAGAGGCGAAGCGGATGTTGAGGTAGTGTTCAATTGTTGTGGTGTCTGTGGTGGTGATGGTTCCCTTGTAGGAGAGGTTGTTGGTGGGGTCTTTGACGAATGGGTTGTTGCCGCTGTCTGTAGGGTCGGCGGCGAGGACGTGGATGGAGGTTGTGGCTAGGCTGAGGCCGAGGAGGCCGGCGACCGCACGGAGCGGTTGGAGGGTGGCAAGCATCGTGAGATGGCCGGTTGGTTGAGTAGCTGTTGGTGGCTTTCTTTCTCAAAGACGGTAATGAGGATGCATTGATGTGCTTCAAGCAGTCAAGCTTCTTGGCTGGTTGCGGGATAGTGCAAAGGATTGGTGGTGGTGGTGATGATGATGATGAGATCTTTTCTGACTTTGTGCCCGAATCAAAGACGGGACGCGACTGACATGTGCCAGACAAAAGAGTGAGCTCTGGCGCAATTTGCAACACCAACTTTGCTATGGTCGGCGTTTCGCTCGATCGGTCAACCCGCAAACGGCTGTCAAGGCGAATGATAACACAAATGGAGGGGTCCAACACTTCAACGAGCAACCAACGACAGGCGTCTGTCAGGTGGGATTAGCGGCGCGGGAAGTGTCAGTTTGGACTCTCTTAATGGCTACTGATTACTGACTGTCAATACATGACCACAACAATGGAGAGTTGGAAACCAGACCAACGGTAACTGACATCTAAAGACCCTCACCTTCACCAACGACATGGCTGTTGCAAAACAACCCGGACTGCCTGGTCATTATTCCGCGGTCAGCACAAGCACTCCGTCTCTGCAATAAGCATCTTCAAGTCCGAGTCGTCCGACAAGTTTGAGCGATTGACAATCGCCGATCATCCGAACCGGTGCGCAATGTCATCCAAAATGTAACCGGTGTCTCTGTGTACCATGGCTCTCGTCTTTGTGCCGGTCCCCCAAAGACCCGGAGGTTGCTAAACTTTGGATTGACATTCGTATAGCAGCCGACCAAAAGAAATCCTCCGTATGCGGCTTACCGGGGTCGTCACAAAACCACCGAACGTCCACCGGCTAAGCATTCCGCTGCATACCCCGGTTATAAAAAACAGCGAACTGTTCCTGATAAATTTGCCGTTCGTTACATGTCGGGTTGCCTATTCGCTTGAACGTTCGGTGGTAGATGTAGATGTAACCATAGCAAATGGCCTGGCCGAGGATCTCTTGGCTGTTTTATTCGACTTCTGTTTGATCCTACTCACATTTTGTGCAAGCATTTGCCGTGCGACACTCTCGAATTCTCTATAGAATGGTGTGGGGTGCCGAGAGTGCTCCGTCTACGCCGCAATGAAGCAGCCTTTGTGGTGGTTTGTGTGTCCAATGTCCCATATGAAAACGGCCCGTTGTCCGCACCCCTCATTTTGTGGTTGC
Source organism: Pseudoneurospora amorphoporcata (assembly GCA_033297205.1). Lineage (NCBI taxonomy): Eukaryota > Fungi > Ascomycota > Sordariomycetes > Sordariales > Sordariaceae > Pseudoneurospora > Pseudoneurospora amorphoporcata. The sequence continues at coordinate 24,448 of MU859347.1, forward strand.
GGTTCGTCCCCTTGCTGTCCATGGGTCGCTGCTGCAGTTATGTGGTATTCGTGTATGCATTGGACACATGAATAATGGTTTCAAGGACCGGGTACGGTGGTGAGGTAAGGTGAGGGGACGGGCGGCAGATATTACTGGCAGACATGCTATAAACTTTTGTGTAACCATCCCTTCGAACGCTGGCTGGACACGGCACACCGTTTATAGGATATGGGATACGGCAGCATGTATTGCTACTCAATATCAGCGTCGTGATGGTGGTGGGTGAGAAGCGTCGGCGGAACATAGGTAGAGATAGGAATAGGATGGATTGTGACGGGACATGCCCGCAGCAGACCAAAGACCATGCTGGGAAGGAAGAAAGAAGGGTGGAAGGGAGCTGTTGTGCAACGGCACGGGCAAAAACGGAAAAGGCTGGCTGGCTGGCTGGCATCAGCTGTCGGCATATTTTCCCTTCTCGTTGCTTACTCTTTGTCAGAAGAGAAGGCTGGAGAGGGATCAGGTAGGTCTGTGTCTTTTTGGGTTGCGCAATGGTGGAATGGATGGCATGACGACCCATAGTGATAAGGTAGCCTCTCCCGTTGAGGGTGCCGCCATTGACACCTCGGTGTCTCGTCCCTGAGAGCCAAATGCTCGAGATCAATTGACTCTTTTGGGGTCAAGTCATTGCCAACAGCAGCCTTGAGCCATCATGTCCCAGCCACAACTATCACCCCCCGAGTATGACAGCCCGGCCGCCTTGATCGCCGGGTCGGTCATCATGTGGGTTGTCTCGACGCTGTGTGTTGGCTTGAGATTCTACTCCAAGAGGTGGAAGCGACAAGGCTACATCACGGCCGACTGGCTAATCGTGGCGGCTGCGATTTTTGCAACCGGCATGACGGTAATGGAGATCTATGGTGAGTGAAGACGAAACGACCAATCTCTTCTTAGGCGCAACTTGTACTAACCCGTGAAAACAGGCGTGAAGGAACACGCCTTGGGATATCCACTTGGTGCCTCGATCGAAGACCCCAAGGCAGTCAACGGACGTCTGAACAAGGCCAAACATGTGTGTTCCCTTGTCTTGTCCCATGTCTTTAACTGCCCCTCTCTAACAGACTGCTGTTGTTGTTCTTGTTCAGATTGAGCTCTCGTTCCTGCTCCTCGGTATCGCTACTCTGGGCTTGATCAAGCTATCCGTGTGTTTCCTGTTCTGGCACCTCTTTGCCCGGGTGGTGTTTCGCCGCTTCCTCATGGTCTGGATCGCAATCATCATTGCGTGGACCTTGGCCTTTGTCGTGGGAGGCCTTCTGGAGTGCGGCTCGCATCTCAAGGCTATCTTTGGGCAACCGCAAGAGTATCTGGACCACTGCGGAAGTGCGATCCCTACCGGATACGCCATGGTGGGCAGTGATGTTGCCACGGACTTGATCACGCTACTCATCCCCATCCCCGTGGTGTTGAGCATGAAGATGGACAGGCGAACTAGGTTCTTGACGCTGCTGACCTTTATGATGGGTGCTCTGTGAGTCTTGTCAGTCCAGGTCCTGAAGTGAGCAGGCAGGCTAACATTGCGTGGCAGGTCTGTGGGTGCGTCCGTCGCTAAAGCCTACATCTACATCAAGGCAAGCTTGGGTCTGTGGACATCCGATGCCATCTGTAAGCTCCAGTGTCGGCTATTTTGGTCAACCGATAATCAGCTAACGCAGTGGTATAGCCATGCTCACTGGTCTCTCCATCTGGAACCTGGCTGAGGTCCATATCGGTATCATTGCCGCGTGTGGTCCTACGCTGCGACCGATCCTGGCACGCATCATACCAACCGAGAGCCTCAGGTCCCTCTTGTCTCGCATGGGAGTAAGCTCGAACACTTCCAAACAGAACGAGCTCCCCAGCTTTGTCAAGATGCCGGATGCCGACAGCGCTGAGCAGTTGCAGGCAGGGGCGGAGAAGGTTGGATCCAAGGGTGCTGATGGAGTCCGGCAGTACGAGATGGATTCATGGGACGACGCCGAGTCCGAGAGACGTGGTCGGAACCATGTCTGAGGGAGACACGCCGTGTGGTGGCTCAGACCTCCTCCCCTTCTCAATGCACTCACTCATCGCCGTTCTCTTTCCATCTGTCACGTTGTTGCCGTCAAACACTTGTCAGGGAGGATATCGAGGCAGTCTTCATGTTCGTCTTCGTCTTTGCTTGGCGCGATCGATTCCGGAGGTAATGGTTGGCTTGATTGATTGATTACTTGAGTGATTGGTCGTTGGCCTCTGGTTTACGAGCGGATGCCGGATGCGAACATTGCGATGAAATTTGGGTCATGTAATGGTGATGAACCGATGAAATGGAAGGCCTCTTGGCACGTGCACTGCAATTCTGGTACTTTGAAGCTACAGCTACTGCAAGCCACTGCAAGCCACTCCTTCCGTGGCGTCGAATCATCAACCTGAGCCCGTAACGGGCCGTGTGCCATAACATCAGAGGCGCAGAAGGGAGCCGCCACTGGAAATTATTAGACGCCATTCCAACTCCTTTTTTTTATTTTCATTTTTTACTTTTTCACGTTCATCGACAATTAGTTTCATGAACGACAAGGAATCAACAACCAACGTCACCCATTCCAATCTCCTGCATCTCCACTCCACCATCATGACCTGTCTACCTTGCATATGACCCCAACTGTTCTGGACTCTTTCTCCCAGGACCCCAGGAAACAAGCATCATTTGCCATGTTCATGTTCGTGTCCTCCACTCGGTCCTGAGACTTCTCTTCAGTCTGTTCCCCCGTCGAATCGCAATGGAATTCGCAACGTAGTCGCACGTTGGGCAAGAGCCTCGGCAACAACCCCGGGCTTTAGTCTGTCAGTGGTCATTCCCCATACAAAAACAAGGAAGAACGCTAACAGGGCGTAGTAGATCAACATCCAAACATCAACAAGCAATAAAATGGACCTTTTCACCGACATCGCGCATTTTTTTCATCTCGGCGGCTCAGCTGTCGTCGGACGCCAAGCGAGTACGGATCCGGCCGCGCTATTGACGCAATATCCGTTTTGACCACCCTAGGTTCCCCCATGGAAAGCTTGTTGCCCTACACTAAAGTCTAGCGCCCTACACGTGTGCTTGCCCGGGAACATATTCAACACACGCCTAGTCCGCCCAAGAGACGGGTTACCGGGAACCACCACTCGGTCTAGACTCGTCCAATTGGCCCAGCATGGCCTTCCCAAAAAGGAGATGCAAAGTTACCGACCGATAGTTTGTGTGGCGTCCTATCACCACCAGCACGCGGAAATTGCACATAGACCGACTTCAGCCCTCAGCCGCTGTCCTGGGTGGTCAGGCAAACATTTTCTGTCGTCAACTCTTCTTGCTTGTGACTAAAAGGGTTCCATTGCCACTCCAAACAGAAGCAATCGACCGTCGATTTGGCATTCGACAAAACAAGGTTGCTGTTCACCCCAGTCACTCTTTAACGAGGCCACCATTGTTTTCATCATGAAGCAAGCTTTGTTCTTGGCTTCGGGCTTTGCCTGGCTGAACCTGGCCTCGGCCGCCTGCTGTCGCAGCAACAAGTGCTTAAAGGGTACCGTCATTCTTGGGAAACCGCGCCAACAAGAAGAATGCTGACCAAGACCTTCTTAAACAGCCATTGTCCAAAACGCCCACGGAATCGATGACTGCGCCTCGGTCCTTGTCGAGACTGTGTCGGCCCCAGCCAGCATCGTGACCGAGACCGTTGTTGTGTCCGCTACCCAGTATGCCACCGCCCTTGGCACCGACATTGTCACCGAGACCGAGTCAACCATCGCTGCCACCGAGACCGTCCTCTTCACCCAGAGTTCTTCCGTCACTGTCGGCACCGAGACCGTCACTCTGCTCACAACCGAGACCGCTATTGCCACCACTGAGACCGTCTTCCAGACCATCACGCTCCCTGCTCCGACCGAGAAGAAGCGTGGCATCGATACCTTGACGTTTGTGGAGCCCACCAGCTCGGCCTCGGCTGACCCTGCTCCCGTTCAGTCTTCTCCGGCCCTCCCCGAGTACGCCTTGGACTGCCCGTCCTTCGACAAGTACAAGTCGGCCTGCAAGTGCGTCGGTGCCGAGGTCGTGACCATCACCGTTCCCGTTCCCGTTTCGACTGTTACTGTCGAGGAGACCACTGTAAGTTTTCACCACCCTCGGACTTGCCGATTACCCTAGCTAATTCGACTTCTTTGCCTTAGACCGTCTTGGCCTCTGTTGCTGCCACCGTTACCACCACGGAAACTGAGTTGGTCTCAGTAACGGCCACAAGCTCGGCTACCACGACTGTTCTTGTGGAGGATATCGAGACCGTGACCGCCACTCAGACTGATGTCGTCTCCCTCACTGCCACTGTCACAGCGATCGAGACCGCCACCGCCGCCCCCGAGCCCGTGCAACCCACGTGTCTAAGCAACACCGACGCCTTCCGTGCAATGACCACCTTCAATGGCAACACCCTCTACATGTACGCCAACATGTTGAACGCTTTGACTGGTGGGCTGATCTGGAATGCTGGGAGCACCAGCACCTCCCAGTCGGTCCAGTCCAGGTACAACTTGGCTATCGATAGCGAAGGCTATCTTTACCTTCACGACAAGATCGCTCCCTATACCTATACATACTACCTCTACGTCTCAACTTCTAATTCGGGCAGCTCTTGGCCCCAAATAAACACCAAGGATGCTGTTAACAATATGATCGCGAACGGCAGCAAAATCAGCAAGATTAAGGGATGCGTGAACTCGGTCACTGGGGAGCTTACAGTCCAGGATTCCTTGGGAAGAAGTAACATTCTCTACTGTGGCGTTCAGGTTTGGCTGTCTTCCACCCTTGGTGAAGATGTCAACCGTGGCGGATGCTACCAGCAGTTCCCTAAGGTTGTCGCGCCATATAGCGCCCCGGCCTGATTCAGGATACAGCTGCACACTTCGGATGCGGGATGTGGCGACGGACGTCCGACCCTTCATCTAGAACAGCCTCAAGCCTTTGGATAGAGTGTATGTAAACACATAATATTACTGTAGACGTCTGACGCCCTTCATCTCATATAAACCCTCGATTCCGGATTCCTGGCTGTTGTTCATCCGCCCCATTGCCTCTTAATGCTCTAAAATAATGCCCTCTTTTTTATAATTGACGAGCAAGTAGCCAGCACATGCGCATACGGAACATCTAAAGCCTATCAAGTAGCTTCCGTACCAAGGAGCTATACGAACATTCCAGCTATACCAACCAACAGACCCATCCGGGGCCCTCACAATTCCACCCATGGCGCCGACCTCATCTTTTCTTCCCTCCTTATCTCCTCCTCCCACTTCCCATCTCCACTCTCATCCTTATCCTCCCTAGAGTCCCTACCGCTACCCCAACCTAGCAACCCGCCCTTCATTCCCGACAACAACTCCACCCACTCAGTAGGACTCCAAAGCTTCTTGTACCCTACCCGTATAGGCGGACCCAGGACACAGACCATCAGGTTCATGAAAGGAGAAAGTTGGGGGATATAAGGCTGGATGCAAGGGTGGGACATTGGGTCGACCCAGCCTGGCCGCATGCTGTATACCTGAAAGGGGTTGGAGTTGGGGTTGGAGGGAGAGCGGGAAGAAAGCTTGGAAAGAGCAAGTTCGGCCTGTCCCTTGACGATGGCGTACCAGGGGTGGTTGTGAGTCTGGAAAGGGGATAGGAGGGAGGGGAGTGGGGTTGTGGTTGCGCCTTCGCCCGAGATGTAGATGAAGTGGAAGGGTTTTTTTCTCGTTCTCTGGGGTGGTTTGGTTGGCGAACTGGGAGGAGTCCGAGGAGGGGAGGAGGGTCTGGAAAGCGGCGGCGGCGGCGGCGAGGGGAAGTCCTTTGTTATTTTGACGTATTCCCTTTTACATGCACGAACCAGTATCGGTATCAGTTTTTGGAGGTCTTATTTGCTTGTTTGGGGGAACCACGGGGGGAGAAGAGAGGGGAAACAGAGGGGAAACAGGGAAAAAAAAAAAAAAAAAAAAAAAAAAAAAAAAAAAAAAAAAAAAAAAAATTGGGGGGGGTGGTAAGGGGGACAACAAAAATACCAACCCCCTGAGTCAAAAAGACACCCCCCCCAAACCAAC
>MU859348.1:0-30203 GCA_033297205.1 Pseudoneurospora amorphoporcata
TAGTGTCTGCCACCTCCGAACGCTCGGGTCCGCAAGTACTTGGCAGACCAAGGCCACCCAGAGAAAAGTCCCATTCGCGTTAGAAGAGAGATAGTTATATATAACCATCTGCATTGTGCTGTCGTATTGTTTCTGCCGTGATAAGTGAAGGACTTTGTGGCGGATATATGCACTGACGGCAGTAGTGACGGATTCGGCGTTTAGCTCGAGGCTGAGTCTGGACTGCTGCGCGACGATCGCCAATTATTCTTCGATCTGCACCTCGTTGCGACTAGATACAAGCCACTTAACACGAGCAGGCACAGATGATATCTGGACGATCAACTTGAGAAGCTGCGGTTGGTCTATTACACATTCGTCCAGAGCATCAATTACCAAATAGGTGACCTTCAAGTTCGGGTCTTTTAACATCTCGCATAAAACCTTAGATAGGACGATCCATGCCATTGTATCATCGGAGGGGTATGTGTTCTCCGGTAGATATGAAAGCAGGCGTGGTTGCTGGTGGGCAAGTAGGTAGATTAAGCCTCGTAGCACGGCAATTGCGTTATTGATGCGATAGTCGGTAGCTTGGCAGAAGAAATACGCCAAATTGCCGCCGTCAGCGATAACATGCCGCTCTAGCTCGTCGATAATACCGCATAGCAACATGGTCTTGCCTTTGCCTGGATCTCCCTTAATCCAGAGCAGGCGACTCTCCTGCAGCTGGCGCCATTGGTTAAAGTCGGGGTTGTCGAAGACCCAGCGGTAAGCATCAGCCAACAGACCACCCTTTGCCAGCTCGATCCGCTCCTTTTCGACGTGCGGGTCACGCGGGTCTCCGGGCCACAATTTTGCCAGACAGAGGTAATCCTCGCGAACCTTGTCCTGCAGCCGCTTCAATGCTTTTTGCCTTCCTTCGCCGTAGAGAACCGGCATATGTACATCGAAGATGCCGAATAGAGAGTACACCTTGTCTTCCTCGTATTGTGTGTCACGCTTCTCGATCCATCGCATCCGTTCGGCGACGCTGAAATCAGATAGAGGGACACCTTGGAAGGCTTTTCGCGGAATTCCGGTTATATCATGAATTTCTTGTTCCAGAGACTCCTTATCTCCCAGACGCTGGCCCTCTTTAGAGAAGAATTCGACGATCGTTGGGGCAATGAGCTCTTGGAGGGTCCATCCTCGGGAAAACCATTTGCTCTCTCGAAAGGCCGGTTGCCAACCGGGGCCGTCGCCTTGCTGATAGGTTGAGACGTCTGCTAGGTATACGTAACATTTTACCGCGCTGCGGTACCAATAGAACATGGAGTTGAGAGCGCGCTGAAGCTCGGCGCTGTTAGACTTGTCGATGCAGCATGTGTCGACCCAGAAGAATTTCAGCCCATCGCGCCAGGCCTGGTCTCCGCAAAAACGAATCTTAGCGTAGCCTGCTTTGTTCTTGCCTATACCGTCCGTCATGTCTTTGAAGAGGACCTCTTCGGGACCCCATGTGTGTGAAAGTATCGCATACGGTGGAATCTTGTTGTTGGGGAGGTCCTCCGTCAGACGGACCCCGCCGGTATCGTCACGCTCCAGGAGTCGCATTGCAGAGTTCACCAGCCTCAGCTCCCTCGGCAGCTGATCATACAAATGTTCGATGATGGGAAAAGGCTCGTAGGCTTTGCGAGCGGACGGCTTATGTTGGCGGGACTGTAGGTACAGTAAATCAGCAGTTGAAACTAGGGGAATTGCTCGACAGACGAGAACTACTTACTATAAGTAACTGACAAAATTCGTAGCGTATATCTCGGTGGGTTTGATTGGGAGCCTTGAAGGTGGTTGCTGTTGTTGTCTTTATTTCAAGGCGCTGCCTTTGCCTGGATCACCAATCCCGCAGGACTCGGACTTCTACTATACCCGACGCGAACTGAGTAGAGGTATCGGGCACAGCCTCTTCGGCACAACCTCTTCGACACAGCTGTCTTGCAAGCAGAAGACTCGCCAATATCGCGTTGGGTACATCGTTGGGCATAGATGATTGAGAGGCCCAGGGCGCCAAGCCCGGAAAGGAAAGGCGTTGGTCAGCCTTTACTGTAATGGAGAGCTGCTCTGAGTGGATGGGTAAAGAGGAGAAGGCAATGCATTGGGAAGATGGTCTTGATTGGATGCTTGCTCGCTCTGATGCCCTCCACATCACGTGGTTGAAACTCACGGTGAGCTCAAACGGTGAGGTGAGGAAAGGAATGTGTGAGCGTAGACGAACTTTTCCGAATGTGAAGCCTCAAAACGAAATCCCAATATTAATATAGCGGGTTAGGGTTACCGCCGAGCACCGAGAGGAAGTTTTGCCCAGGAACGTAGAACTGCCGGGCGGCGCGTCATTCTGTTGAGATAATATCGATTATAGCTGTGGCTAGAATTCCCAAAAGAGGCTCTCCATAGCATCTAGTCCTCGCCATCTATTGCTAAAAGATTGAGCGTCTCTAAGTATCTCGGAGACCGACCGAAACGCGATTTTACTGTAAGCACCGAGAGTCACGAGGGAAACTCACCAAAAAGGAGCGGGCCCTGGAGATGACGCCTCAACGAAGAGAATCAGACACAAGGAATAATAGAGGAAGGCCAACACTATGGAACTTGTACTTAGTATTCGGAGGGGAGGTTGGCCATGGCTTTAAACTAGGCAGTCTATAGGTATATTGCAGGTAGACCACCGCCTGGGCACTTCCAGACCGCCCACGTTTCTACCGCCCACAATTAGGTTACAACCTTTCTCCAATCAATCCATTCTGTTGCCGTGCCTCCCAACAGTTCACTTCTCCCAGCAACTATCAAATGTATCGTCCCATACGGCGTCTTTCGAGCTCACAGGACCGTCGTCCTAGTCAAATAGTCGCCATAGTCATCTCCGAACGTGTCCCGTTCCCTTGCGTCCGCCTCGTCCTCTTCCATCTTCTCAAACCATTTCTCCATCGTCAGCACGTTTTTGCCCAACCCCGAGCCCCAAGGTCCGAACTTCTTTTTCTCAAATTGAGGCTCGTATGCAGAGCCGCAAGCTTCGACCACGCGATGCGCGCTCTCATCTATAGCTTTTCCCAGCCATTCGCTAGTGATGCGCTTGGCGTAGAGGTTGTGGAGCGCAGGTAGGTAAACGACATCACTGACGCAGTACTGCATCGTTTTGGCGTCCAAAGGGCGGCGGGCGAAGATGTCGTTGGGCATCAGAGCCTGCACCTCCTTTTTGGCTTTGACCCAGCGATGCACCTCCATGAATTTCAACCCAAGATCCTCCTCGACACATTTGTCGAGCCCGCGGAGGTAGGTCTTGTCGCCGACGCGGGATGCATTCTCGAGGAGCTGGACGTCTGTGACACCCGTGAGACGGACCTTATGGTACGCCCAGAGGGCGTCCGCGTCATCGCGTACGTCCCAGAAGCATTTAGAAGTGTGGGGATCCTCAAGGATGGCTTTGAGGGTATTTCCGCCTATACCGGGAGTGGTGAAAGCAGAGTCGCCGAGGGTTTGGACATCGATAATGCTTGTTGCTTGCGTATTAACAACCGCCTCATGACTATTCTTCGCCGCCATATACAACGCTGTCCGTTCATACCGGCCCTTAGGATCTGCGTCAACTTTGCCAGTATTGAGAAGCAGCTTAACAAAGGTCCCGGCAAAGATAAGAAATGCTTCAAATGCAACAAGCCAGGACATTTCGCTCGTGACTGTCGCAGCGGAGATAATAACAACCATCGTCAAGGAGGTTGGAAGCCAGTCCCTACTCATTCAACCAATTCGGTCAGCAAGGGCAAGGGCAAGGATAAAGAGGTCGATAATATCGAAATCGACTATGACTTCGCCAACGCCCTCGCCGCCCTCGTCGACGACGAAGCTCCCCGCACTGTCTGTATGGTCGATTATGTCACGGCACGTAGATCTCGCGGGCAGTGCGCACGAATAATCTGACGAATGTAATAAATAATTAACTATGGGGAGTAAGAGAGAGGAAGAGGTCTGGCCTCGATGTGAAGGCACGAATAAATACAGGTGTAAAGTGGATCTATGTCACGGGATTGACCAACAACAACACGTGAATGGTCGTGACATGTGATGACCAGAAGTCAGGGCAACTGGGCCATGACAGATTACAACGAACCTACTGACCAGATGGACCGATTGGAACAGCTCCAATAAGAACTCGACCGAGTTGATCACTTCGTCGACACCGAACGCACCAAGATCACGGAACTGAAGGTTCAGCAACTTGCGTACAATCAGCAATAGAGGCACGTTCATCGCGAAGATCGTCAGAGATATGAGGATACTTTTCTCGACTCAACAAAAAAACCCGAGGAACTCATCGCCTTTATCCAGGCCGCCTTGCAGGGGCTCAAGAAGAAAGTCTCCCGCGACGGCAAGAGGACTCGAGTGTTCGATCTGGATGAGAAGTGCAACCGCCAGATACAAACCGAATACTACGCTGGAACCTTACTCTATATGCCTTCCCTGCTTCGTTCGAATCAGTCTGTAAAGACAGGGGCATCTCCTATCCTACGCCAGACGCGCTCCGTCAGCTGCGCAAAAAAGGTGAGTGAGACAGGCCCGCGTTGCTGAGATGCCTATTTAACCACTATTTAGATTTGCAGAATCTTGCGTTTAGGCTTCTATCGACACTCCAAATCCTCCCTATTATCCCTCTTCTACGTTCGAATACGGGCCGTGCCAACCTTCTCGACGATATGTTGAGACGCCTACCCGCCTTCACCCCCGGCAACTTGGACAGCTTCGACTCGGACCAATTCGAACCACTTTTCAATGCAGTCCTCACCAACAAGCCCAACGATAAGATCTGGCGCCAAGTGTACTGTGCCGTTACCGAAGCCACCCGGCCTCCCCGATCGACAGCATCTTACTTTCTTCAAACTCCGCGGTCTATCAATACAAGTAGCAAAATGGTCGCATCTATAGTAAAGAGGGACAGGTTGTGGCGACAGCCCAGCGTGAGATAGCAGAATGTGACGGCACCGGTATTATAACGGTAGCCAAAGGACGATCTGATCATTCCACGTGAAATTCGAGCAGTATTTTAACGACCTCTTTGTAGCCTCCTACCGAGGCCGCCTGGAGTGCCGTGCCGTAGCCTCCACTTAGAAGCAACGAAACACCGGTCCATGCCAGCGCCGCGTACGGCTAAGCGCTGAGAGCGTTCTTGATTATCGGGTCGGACCAGAGGAGAAACTTTGCCAACTTTTCCGCCTGCTCTCGTATCTTTATATCCCTCCCCAGAAGCGAGACTTGCCACTGCTTCTTCTCCCGATCTTCTAACAGCTGCGTCACGATTGACTCGACGGACCGCGGCACTGAAAGGTCGATGCTGGCTGGCAGGTCGCCTTGCACGGAGGCCAGATGCTTCGCGTAGTCTGCCGTCAGCTCGGGCTCCCGCTCCCAGAATATCTTGTATGCCTGGCCCCACGAATCGACATCGTGGCTTGTGGAAGAGGCCGTGTCGGAAGCGGTGGCGGGGCAGAGGGTTGGGGCCAGCGAGGCGGGAGTAGGGTTCGGAGGTTGTGGAGCAGACAGCACGATCTGCTCGGGAGGCGGATGCGCGATAATTGTCGGGACTGGGGGGGTTTCGGAAGCGGAAGCTGGCGCCGACGCGGACGGTAAGGCTGGTGCGGTTGGCGGGGTCGCAGGCGGAGATGAGACTCCGCTAGCCGCCTTGGCGGAACCAGTAGCCGGAGTGACTGGGAGTCGTGAGGTGGACGTCTCTACATCGGTAGAACCAGTAGCCGGAGCGGCTGGGGGCCGTGGGGTGGACGTCTCCATGTTGATAGAACTGGTAGCCGGAGCGACTCGAAGCCGTAAGGCAGATGTTTCTACGTTAGTAGAACCGGTAGCCAGAGCGGCCGTGAGGGGGAGGGAGGACGTAGAGGGAGTGGCGACGATATGCTGTGTAGACGTCGGCAACTCGAGCAGAGGTGCAGGGCGAGACTACTCTTAGTCCTTAGAACCTTTCCTATCCTCCGCATTTCTGTGTCGCTTAACATGCGTCTGGAACCACGAGCACAGTCGTCGAGGCATCGTAACTTTAAGGAAGGAACGTCTTGACTGTGGTGAGGATGCTATGGTTGATGATTCATGAATCGAGTTTATGAAAGTGCCGGGAATTCCTCTCTCCTGCTATCTAGGACAAAACAAGGAAAAGAAACTAGAACACTATATTTTGTCGAGGTTATGAGGAAGCATAGGGCTCTGCGTTGTCACCTTGTTAGGCGCAAGATAGCTGGCGGCTTCCTCCCAATTACGTACACGCCAAGTACCCAAACGCCATTTCTTTTTTGGGGCTGGGCATTCATGGACCCGGAAGGTTCCGGGCGCCAATCAATAACTCGACTTGGGCGAGGGTCGTGGCTTTCTGTCACGGGGTCTACAGGATTGGCAATAGTGTACCAAGCAGCGGGCGTGGCGCGGGTAGGGCTGTAAATCCGAATGGAACCTTCAAACTGCAGTAGAGCGCTGCCAGTGCTGTCAACAACCAAGTCGTTGCAATAACCAGTGTCCTTGAGCGGACAATGCATTGATGCCTTACTTTTCATTCTTTTGGGACCTGTCGGTGCATGGAACCGACGCCAAACGGCGATCGCACTGACAGTAAGACATAAAGCAGTTGTTCATACTGCCAAAGAAATGCTTTCGTTAAAGTCCAAGGTTCAGCTACCGGAAGAGGACCTTGTTACGATCGCGACTGAGAATTTTGCTAGTATACCCATACCGCGGATATTGCGCTTTGACAAACGTTAACGGGGCTAGCCGCAGTGTCAGGACGGTCAACTTTTCTCGCAATCCACCCAATTATATTCATCTTTTTAGCGCCGGCTCCCCACTCACCGTGATGCCTCCGTCCGAACGATATGGATATGGGAGGTGGTTGTTCGGTTTTTTGACCCTACCACGTGATTAAAAGACCCGTTTCATGTCCTTCCCACTCCCATACAAAAGCTGACCCTCACTGGCTTATCTATGGGAGAGCGGACGGGATCCCGAGTTTTCCAGTGGGTATGGTCGTATGTGACTATTTTAGTCTACTCCTGCGCTTATAAAAAAGAGAAGGGTTGGATAAAGGATTACATGCATTGATTGGGTTGTGTGGTGTGGTAGGAGTTTTGGACCTTTGAGCCGAGAAAGTTATTCGATGCCTGCTTGCATTTCTTGAGCAGATGGATGGTATAAATATTGGAGGCTTCGCTTTTGATGTGGCGTGACATGCAGATGAAATGAGAGAAAGAAAAAAAAGAAAAAAAAATGGGCTGGTGTATTTTCAAGTCAAATGCCGATAAACATCGTGTTCAGTGAATGCGTTCATTATGTTTATTCGGCTTAGGTAAGCTGAAGGCGATGGATGGCTGGGTTTAGCATTGCTATGAACATTACATACACATATTTACTTTTAACGGACAACGATACGGGGTAAGGCTAACTTATGTACTGAAGCATTGCACGTCTCTTGATCGATCGCCCAGGTTTTGCACTCGGAAGTCGTGCTCAATTATGTGCCACCGAAGATTATGATATGTCCCAGGGAGTAAATGATACAGTATTTCCAGCATGTTCCACCTCAAGTAGGGGATAACAACTATTTGCAAGATCCCTACATCCGTTTTCTTTACGTACCGTGCTACAAGTTCTCATCTTTCAGATACAAGGACAAGGACCTCGTTCGGTCAAAAGCATCGCAAAAAGCCCAACACCATCGCTACCTGACCTAAGGGGGAAAAGTCGAGTAATAACACTTGCAAACAGTCCCATGTACAACAGGCCGACGTTTCGATGCCATATAGGCCATGATCACTCCGATCGTGCCTCCCACCTTGATGAACGCCTCGCTCCAGACAGCGTGCTGATTAGTTTTGCTTCTCACATAGCTCATGCTCGAGGGTCGTCCATTGGACCAGATATTGCCTGAATGACATCAAATCTGATAAGCTGCAGCAGCGTCCTGTTGCGGCGGATCAGTACATCTACAGCATCCTCGACCCACGTCCGGAGGTCGTCTTCTCCGACAATGTGCTCGGGAATGTTGGTCGCCGGCTCCAGCCTCCATGGCGCTTCGTGAAACCAGGGTCGAATGAGGGTCAGCGCAGTTTGCCATCCGGGAGGAGGAATGGGGGGTTCTCTTTCGACCAAGTCTATTATATCTTGGGCCGTCGCTCGAGGAGGTGGAGGGAAGTCATCAGCCCAGGGGGGCCGATCTAGTAAGAGATTGTTGAGTGGATCGAGGGGTGTGTTTTCAGCTGTACCACCTTTTAGAGACTGCAAGAAGTGTTCATCTTCATCGCCTGTCCAGTGTTCTATTGGGAGAAAATGGTGTTGGCGAGGGGTCGCCGGGGGAGGAGCCCAGAAAGGGCCGTCTTGGTCATCGACATCGCGTGGCTCAGGGACAGGACCCCGAGGAAGGATCATGTAAGCGCCATCCCAAAGGAGGTCATCCACGTGAAATACTTCATCGATGGGTGGAGGACCAATGGGTAAGACTGACACGTCGTCATGGCCAACCTCCCAGTGAAACTGGGCCGGAGGTCGAGGTGGGCCAAAAAACCTAGGCTCATTAGGCTCTTCTGCCCGTTGACCTTCTTCCACAATGTCGAACCACAAGTCCTGCATATTCTCGGAGAATTCTTCATCTACATCATCGAACTCATCGTCGAGGCCTTCTCCGGGCACAGGAGAGGCTGGTTGAGGATTACCAGTCCTGCGCGTCCATTCATGGGCAACGAACGCTGCCCATATATCTGGAGAAGTGAGGATCATGGCACTGAATCTGGCGAGCATGGGCGCATACCCAACAGGATTGGCTTCGTCGAGAAGGAGTACCTAGGCCCGTTCTCTCCGTGCTGCCCTCATATCTTGCGCAAACAACCTCAGGTCGTGCATGGGGTCACGACCGTTACCGTTGCCATTACCGTTTGCGACATGATCCGCAATACCGGCAACACCCGCAAACATCCCTCGGTCTACTCCTTGCATCCAAGGAGGGAGAAACATGTCGGGGTGAAGGCGGCCAGGGTTACGCCCTATTTGCTCCTGGCCTGGTTCGTTGGCTTCGGCCCCAGGATGGTGTCGGGCAGCTCTGCCGCGGACGACTCTGAGGCGGTTTCTGAGAAACTGCGGCGGGAATAAGCCGTGGTTGGCGGCTTCGAAAAAATTCCGGGGGTCAGCGTTCGCATTCTGAGGGTCTATCAGGTCGACAAAGGGATCCCTCTCCGTACACTCGGGTTTGTGACGGCAATAGAGAAACCCGTGCTCGTTTCGTTGGAAGGGTGCGAGGCATATGTAGCACCATTCGTGAGAACAGATACCTGTTGGGAAATAAGTCAGTGACTGGTCATGAAAAAAAATAAGGAGGTGAGTAAGATCGTCGAACTTACAGGTAATGTGGTTGCAACCAGAAAACTTGTGAACGGCCTTGTTGCATGATGGGCACTTTTTGCTCGACTTGGTGATCTCTGCCTCGGATGCCCTCTCGTCCTCCTTCTTTTGGACGTTACGCTTGTCATACTCCTCGCAGGTTTCACCAGAGTGCCAGGGTACGTCGTGCTTAATGCAATGTGATGTCTTACAGGCCTTGCACTTGAAGCGCACGCATCTGACATCGTCTATCTGACCGGAGCTACACTTGGCCGATTTACACCATCGAAAGTTGGGAATGTCACCGAGGGCTGCGCGAGTAGCGAGCTCATCATACCGTTTGAATACGCTTTTCGATGCGTTTCTCTTGACATCCGCGAACTGGAGAGATTTGGGACACTCCGGACACTTAATCCGATCCCACATCTTGGTCTTCAGCTCCGAGGCGATCCACTGACCCAAGCAAGCGTTGCAAATAGTTGGCTTGTGATCGCATCCAGATGTAATCTTGTAGGCCATGACGCTCAGATTTTTGCTGTCAAGGCAGACGCTGCAGGTTTCATCGGGTAGAAGCCAAGCTTCCTCGGTCGAGAAGATTTTAGCTGCCTGGCCCGGAAGTTCGACCTCGTACGTCTTCCCCCAACAAACGCGTGTAGTCTTACTGACACGCGTATCGTTGAGCGTCAAGATGAGCTCTGACCAGTGCGCGTTGAAACCAGTCTTTCCCCGTGAGCGGACGTTCCGAAACAGACGAGTATCAAGGTGATGCTGCCAGCGCCGAACACTCATGCCGTCAAAGAAGTAATGCGACTCGGGGTGATAGACATAACGCCTTCCGAGGCCGTTGATCACAGCATATGCGTTCGTCCGCGCAATGTGATAGCTAATCCAACAACAAAGCCAGTGTCGCTTGACTTCAGAGACCACCCAGCTGTCTCCCTGCAACTGACCAGGTCGTGTTCCGCCTCGAGCCACTAGCAACACTCTGTCCGGATCGGAGATGGACATAAAAGTCGCAATTTTGCGTCTCAAATCGCCTACCGTGGCGCCTGTATCGATTGCCTGAACGAGTTGAGTCGCAAGCTCGGGGGGGATTGGCTGGTTGTTCGTATCCTTGTACTGACTGAACTTCCACTGGTCAACCTCGGCAGAAGACGGGGACATGCGGTACCATATCTTGAAAGACGAGGGAAGGAGCACATCCTCGGGATTGAGTACTTTGCCGTCCGCATGAAAAGCGAAGTGAGCAGCAGTGGCGATGGGATGGCCTTTGTCTTGATAACGGCGCCGGATGAGCTGTTCGAGCTTAGCAACAGTAGAACCGGGCCGAAGACTGAACTTCAAGTTCGGTTGTCGATCATCCAAAGGCTTCAGCTCGACGTCCACAGTCGACGCTGGGGTCGGTGCCCGTCCGCGACGTTGGTGTGAGTGCCGATCAAGATCTGACAGTATACGATCCTTCTCGGCCTCGATCTGACGGCGCTTGCGGGGAGAAAGGCGCAAGCCAAATAGAGGCAGGAATAGGCCGGTATGGCGAGACTCTCTGCTGGCATTGCCGCCTCCTCCGTTGGTATTCGACGTATTACTATTATTGTTATTGTGGTTGGTGCTTTCGGGGGTTCTCGAGCCCCGCTTTGAGTCCTTGCTAGGCGCCATAACGAAGCACAACTCCTTGCGACGACTGGAAGCAGCTTCTTTCCATCACAACTGTCGTGTCATTTTGAAGCCGTTGTGTCGTTGAGATGCGTGACGTTCTTGAAAGGTGAGGCTATAGTGAGGAATGTAAGCGGCAGCGTGTCTTTGTCAGCCGGAAAAGTATGGTTTCACCAAGAGGATTTGTTCGTCAAGAAAGATGAGTGAGTGACCCTGCGCGTCGCAAGGCAAACCCGATGACTGTCTGGGGCGATGAGTGAATTGGAAGTGAAGGCAAAAGTTCAGACGAGGGGTCAGAGGGGCGTATGGCACGCATTTTGGAACTCGATCCAACCTGGCACCGTGGACTCGGGATAAAAGACGGCGAAGGTTTGGAAGTAGAAGTCGGAGGAACGTCAATGGCCGATAGATGCCCGGCACCGCTTGCCTGCCAGCCTGGGTTTTTGAAGGTACTGTACGACTAAAGCAGGGCAGACAGGCACCCCCTTCTCCAAGTGGCCCAAATGATTCAAAAGGCAGATGCAAAGTGTGCGACTGATTTCTCATGAGTGGTTGCCACCAAGGCAGGAGCGACTGGCGACTGCACCTTCAGCAACTGCCATATGATCGGCTGGCCAATGAGCATTGCAGGATGCAGATTCCCCTTCTATCAGTGGCATCACCACAGCCAATCGGTCCACGTCAAACGGCCCTGACCTCAGTAAACGAGAAAACTGGTCGGCCTGATTATCGCGTCGATGCATTCACTCACCATTTCCATATCAACGGGACTCGACAATCACTAGTGTACTACCGACCCGACCTGGCGTCTCGAATCATCTTGGGCATCCATCCACACTCTGGCTTTGAAAACAGACGGCCTAGCCAGGTACTCACTCGAGATTGGACTACACTATGCATACCAGGCAGGACCCAAAGCGAGGGTTGGGTATCTTTTGGTTGTCTGACCTCAAGATATTTGAATGCTGCTGGGGTTGAATCAACCTGAAGTTGCTCCCCGCATTGCATGGCACCTGTCATGATAATTGAACATCAAGAAAAGCCATCCGGCATCCACCCACGTTCGAGAAAAATTCTTATGGCACGGCCGGGATGATGGACATTTCAAGTGTTGATGGCCATTGGTCGCCCTGGCTCCCGAGAGTAGGTTACGTACGATGCCTATCAGTTTCGGGATCGGGACGTCAAACTCAGGAACAGGAACCCGAATAGCTACGGTTCACATCGCTATTTGCACTGCGCGGTTACCTGCGCAAACCCTCGCTCGATTATGAACTGCGACACAATTCGGGAACTCTGTAGATGTTTGCCTTGCCGTTGGGGCTAGGGACCCTCGCCATGTCAAGAAACACTATGGCTGATGATAACTGATCACCACCAGGATTATCATCCATTCACCCCATTCAATTATACGTGGAGCAGACACTCAATGATCACCAAGCATATCAGTCAGTGTGACTAACCACGTTTATGTCAGCCTTTGTTCAGTCCCCTCGGTCTAGGTGCAGACTTTTTGTTGGTTATCGATCACTTCACAAGCAACATCCCCAGGGGCATCTTAGTAATATCCAGGTGTTATCAGTGACCGTGCCTATACACCGCTAACTTCGTATGCTCATATGTAACCTTTCCAACCTTCTATATAAATATATCTGTCTCGCACTATGGGGGGAAAAAACTCAAAAGAAACCCGTCGTCGTCGTCGTCGTCGTTGTTGTTGTTGTTGTTGTTGTCGCCTTTGTTGTACATATTCTTACGCCAGACCTCTCTTCCCCCCTCTCTCTTTCTCTTTCTCTTTCTTGGGTGGTCCGGGTAGGGGTTGGAAGGGGGTGTCACGCTTCCGTTTCGTTCGTTGTCCGTCCGTTCATGGTGATTCCTCCTTCTCCTCCTCCGACGTTACATAATTCCCATCGCCCAGCATTGCGTTGAATGACTTCTTTGCATGCTGAATTGCTGCCGCTTCTTGCTCCGCGAATTCGAACACTTGCTGCATTGCTGTAAGTCCCCCGCGCCCCCGGTACTGCATTACCTTGCTCTCCTTCCTCCTCCGACGAACTTTCCTCCTCCGATGATGTAACATTATTCCCATCATCCAGTACTGTGACTGAGCCGCCTGGAACGTCGGTGTTTGGGGCCAATAACTAATTTTCATGATCGATTGCCAACTCTTCTTGCAGTGCCAACGCTTCTTGATGTGCCAACGCCGCCGCTTGCTCCGCTACTACCAACGCTTGCTGCCCCTCCGCCCCCGGCGGTACTGCATTTCCTTGCTCTCCTTCCTCTCCGTATAACTCGGCCAAGTTATCATAGAAGGGGTCAGCAAAAAAAGGGTAACCGGCCAGGCTCATCCCATTGCGGGTGTGTGGGAAGAGAACTTGACGCTCGTATAACGGACTGATCCATTCATGATGCCGATTTCCTCGACGACCAAAATCTTCCGTGTTCGCATCCACCAGTATCAGCTTTCCGCCGGGCCTCAACGCCCCTCTAAATTGCGCGAACCAGTTGACCTCCCACCATTCCATGGGTGCCTCGTCTTCCTCCACGAGATCTTCCGCGGTCAGCTCTTTCTCCCCAGGCCAATACTCCTCTCCGGTTCTCAGGCCGGCGATGACGAGCAACCGTAGGTTCTTCCCTCGGAGCCTTGCAGCCAGCTTTATTACTTCCTGCATCTGCCAGTAACTGTCGCCGATCACATCCTTGAGCACTTTTCTCAAGTCGAGGTAGAGTGTCTCGAGATTTGTCAGGGCCTGGTAGTCAACGTACAATGGCACCATGTTCTCGAAAGCCAAACGGTGTCGGAGCCCGTGCGCAGTCTTCAAGGCCATGCCGGTCGGCGGGTTCGTGTAGGGCATAATCCCGAAACGAGAATCGTCAACACATTGCACCGGGTCGCAACGGGTATTAGAGTTGATCATGAGATGGCGGATATCTCTGTACAGAAACCACCGTTCCTGGCCAGGGGATTCCGGAGAAAGATTCTTCTTTACCGAGTCAAAGGGTCCGGCTTTGATGGCAGCGGAAATGGGCGAGGATGGCCCGTCATTGCTGTACGCCCTCAAATAACACCAGTCATCATAGTCATTCGTAAACCCTTCGACGAAGGGCAAGAGTCCAGCCATTTCATCTCCCCAACTAATCAGCCCCTCGAGCCCGTTACACAACCGATTGAATAATCCTCTTTGCGTGAACCTTCCGAGCCACGCCACCGGCCTTTGTTTAAGGACGACCAACCTGTCCTGCCTGATCGCTCTCTCCCTCTTCACCTCCCTCCCCAAAAACTTTCCCATGCTCGTATGCCTTATGTTGTTCAAGTAGGCATGGATTCCCTTCGTCTTTACCACCCTAATCATTTCGTCCCATGGCTCAGGCGGGTCTCTTTCCCCGTCTCTTCCATTTCCACGATAGCCCATCCTATCCCTAAGCCTCCCAGCCCAAGGCCCTCCCTCCACCCCCCTCTCCAGCTTCCCCTCCCATTCCCAATCCCATGCCGCAATTCCTTCCTGTATCACCTCCTTTTCGAACGGAACGCATCCGCACTCATCACAGTCTTTGTTGTCAAATCCATGTGTACCGTCTTGAAAGTGAGAACATAGCACTTTTCTCTTCGAGTGTCCCGCAAAATAACTCTCCACCTCCCCCAAAGACTCTTCTTCTCCCTGCCCCGCCTGCACTCCTAGTGCTTGTGGGCTCGGTGTGTACACGTCCACTCTTAGCTTTCTCAGGATTTCGTCGAGTTGGGGCTTAGTTCGACTTCGACTGCAGATATCCCAATCTTTGCAGAAAAGAGCGAGAGCGCAGCGATTCGGGAAGGGTATGACCAGGGACTCAACGATAATCTGCGTTTGGATCTCAACCGGAAGTCCAGCGAGTGACCTGTTCGCTGGGGCAGGAAGAGGAGGAGGAGGGGAAGGAGGAGGAGGAGGGCCGGCACCGGGAGCTGCTGGTGCTAATCGTAGTCTCCGGGCGGCCGGTTGGCCGGAGGCCGCTCCGTTGGCGCTTCTTTTAGGCGGCATCTTAGTTCTGAGTATATATTTGCCGTTAAGGTGCTTTTCAATATATGTGATTGTTGAAAGATTGAAACAAGAAAGATAACACTATACCGGTCATGAACAGACATGGTGTGTTGACAATCGGCTTGTTTAAATGCAATCGGCATCTCTTCTAAGTAAGCTGCTGCTCAAAGACTTCTGTCAGCAACTCCCAAGGCAGACAAGGGGCTATATCAACAATGAGTTACCGACAAAGCGGGCCAGAAAATAGCAATTCTATTTTCACAATCGCATTGTTCCACAGTAATCCCAATCTCTGCTAAGCATGGCCCTGTCCAAAGAGTTCCATCAGCAAAATCTCAAAGCAGACAAAAGGCTGTACAGACAACCAGTTGATGACAAAGCGAGGCAAAGAAAACAGACTTGCCTATTTATACCACATCTCCTCGGCTTTCAAGACACGAAACTCACAATGGGGTTCAAACAAAAGGGTAGAGGGGCACAACTATGAATTAAGATAAGGGTATTTGACTGTCTCTCTTCCTCAAACCAAACGGGCACCAAACCACGCGCTTACAAGACCCCTCATGTACTTGACTGCCACCAAAACTATGCGTTAAATTGCCCATTTCTGCTCTGCCAACCACGCCTGACCTCTCATCAAGCGGTATGTGATGCGTACGTATTAATGCTTCCCTTCAACTTGTTGCCTTGTGTCCAAGGTGAATGCTGCCGCCGCGATGTATGCCTGATCATCTGGTCGGTCCCCGACCGAACCAAATAAGCCTTCCTAGAGGATCCTTTTGGGTGGGATGTAATACAAAGAACTGAAGATAACCGCCAACACCGTCGCATCCAAAGCAAACCTAAAAGTAAACTTTTGGAAAGCAACTAGGCGCCCAACGTCCGTCATTCCTTCATAAGCTGCACCGCTTAGAGAAGGGCAGCGGCGAAGACACCGGCAGCGACAGCAGCAACACCGTTGCCGAGGAAGGCAGCAGCGTTGGTGGGAGCAGCAAAGCTGCTGCTAGCAGAGGTCGAGGAAGGGGCGGCAGCGGAAGTCTCGGCGGCAGCTTCCTTGGTCTCGGTGGGCTTGGCAGCAGAAGTGGTAGCGGCGGCGGACGAGGTGGTCTTGATCTCGGCCTTTGTGGGGTCCAAGGTACCGCACTGGTCGAAGATGTCCTTCTTGCACTTGTCTTGGCCCATGGCATCGTCCTTGTGGGCGTTGATGCAGGCAGAGTAGGCTTCCTGGCACATGAACTGTAGCACGCCGCGTTAGAAACCTTGCTTTCAAGAACAATAATTGGGGGACACCTACAGTAGGGACAGTCTGAGTGTAGTTCTCGAGATCGGGGGTATCGCCAGATTGGCAAGTGCATTCGTACTTCAGCGTATCCTGTGAAGAGGGCACCTGCGGTCAGTAATGCTTCTTTAAGCGGTATTCCAGGTAGTGAAAACGTACGGCCTGGCAGTCGTTGGTCTTGACATTCTTGTTGCAAAGAATCTTGCATGTGTTGTACTGGGCAACACACCACTGGTCTGATGACAGGACGGCGTTAGTATCTCAGGGTGACACGACTTGTGGGAACTGTGCTACATACTCCTCGTGTTCACGTCAACAGACTCGACGGGGACGGTGAGGTTGCTGTTGGACGACTGGGCGGCGACAGCAGCGGTGAGCGCGGAGAGCGCGACGAAGATGATGTTCTGACGCATGGTGACTGGCGGTGGGAGGTGAATGTGTGATGAGTTGATGTTATTGTGGTGGCGTTGGTGTGAAGTAGATACTATTATGTATCGATGTCGGAAAACCCGAACGGGATATTGCTTGGATTAGTTATTAAAATCTGAGAGATGGGTGAAGGCGGGGAATATGTGGCGTTCGCAGAACAAACAGACGGAAGAACTAAGAAGAGACGAGAGGGAGGGAGGAGAGATAAGAAGGGAGAGGCGAGTATTAATTGCAATGGAAGGCCGCGGCGGTCGGTATCGACAAGAACTTTGAAATGAAACGATTCTGGGACGGGAAGGCACCCCCGGTTTTTGAAAGAAGCCCAAAACGGGAAGGCCACGCAGGACGGGTGTTTAATTGCTCCTGCTGCTGCGAGTTTTTTGGAGCTCGGCGTTTCCACCTGCTGCGTCCGGGTCACGGTTGCACACCGTCAACGTTGTAGCCTGGGTACCTGTACATAATAGAATGGAATCGAGGACACAGAGTCATAGACGGGATCCCGGCTCCCGGCACGCGTTCACGGCCTGAGCTACGTACATGGCCAGAGCGTGTAAATTCAGAGGCGGGAAAAAAGGGCGACACACGCAGGCGACGATAGAGCGCAAGCTTACGAAAACTGACACCGACTGCGCTCCGCTGCAACGCTGGCTTGGCAATCCTTGGACAGTGGACAGAATTGTGGCTGGTGCGACTGCCGGAACGAGAGCGCTGAACTCTATGAACCCAAGACCGCCCAAGACCTAAGCCCGTTCTCGGCGGTGGGGCAAGACACTAGCTTAGGTATTCACGATCCACCGGCGACTCCCAACCTGGAAGGACTGGATGCGACGGAAAGGCGGCCATCAGGAACGCGATTTGCACCGACGCTAGCGTGCAGCTGGTTAAATGAGCCATGCAAAACAACATTGTTCCTGAATCCCCGGTCCTGTCTCCTTGGCCCGTCACTCCCGGTCACGCGGCTGCTCGATTTGACATGGCTCCGATGGGTGAAACGGCATTCTGGTTGTAGTGGCAGCGTCATCGTCACATTTCTTCTCAAAGAAAAAATCTGGGAGAACTTGTCCCATGCTCCTTGGCCTCCTTGGCCTTTCAAGCCACACAGGCCCCCTCCACGCTCCACTCCCAACATCAGACGCGGGCCAGGGCGTTCGACTGGGCCGTCATCACAGTGCAGCTGGAGTTGAGGCCAATCAATGCGGATCAGTAAATCCCGAAGAGACAAGGGTTCGCGGGCCAACCAGAAAGATAACAGATGCGGCAGCACCATGCCACCAATGGCACCAACGGCCCTTCGCTTGGGAGTTGCTCGGATGGCATGGGAATGTTGGCCAACAACCCGCCTTCCTTTTCTTCTCTTCGCGCGGGTTGGCATGGCCAAGGTATCTTTCAGTTGAAGTCATGCCTAAGCGCGGGCGGTCAAAGCAGTTCCATCGAACGAACAACAAAACTTGGGACGAACTGTTATATTCTGTACCTACCTAAGTCCCATGTTTCTGAATGTGTTCAGATTCGCAGACGGACTGCGAGGCGAGATGTCTGTGCATGGCAGTAGTGCCGTCTCGTAAATGTCACCGCTAGTCACAATCGCTGCGTAGATCGAGTTGTGGGGCTTCCTCTTTAGCCCAGCTTGCCTGCCCAGCTGAGGTCATTCCGCGATGTCAAGACAGCAACATAAAGCCACAGCATCAACCACAGTATTTTGTAGCGTTGCAGAATCCTTCAGCGACAGTGAAACTGTCCGATGGGAGTCGCTTGGAGTTCATTCCGTCGTCGCTTGCAGTTCAATGTCGGCATCACCAACTTCAGTTCAGATTCCACCCCACACGTGATGCACGTGGCGGAAGGCACGTCCATCATTCACGGTCCCACCCGGTAGGTGATCGGGCAACCTAGTTCCGACGCTGCAGCTGTGCAGACGGGCAGGCACGAAGCGCACAGCGGTGTTAAAGCACTGGTGGCTGTAGGCCAATCAGAGGGCACAATTGGTTCGTGGAGAAAAGAGGTGAGGTCAGGTCAGCGGCAGTGAGAGCATTTACCAGGTGCTACCCCGTCGCCCATCATTTTCACTGCATGGTACCTCGCTCTCCCGTCCCGCGGCTCTCCCCGGCAAACCTGGATCATCCGGATGGGTTGCGATTCCACAACGTCGGGTCGGCATCTCCAACAAATTTTCTCGCCAAATTGTGCGGCCTGCTGTGGGACATGAGAAATTGACCAAGCGAATCATGTGCCCATCGTCGGGGCTTCCAGGTGATCGAACCTGTGTGAGAGACGCCCTGCGATTTTCGTAACGGCGAGTATTTGATGCGACGGTTCACCTCGCTATCGAAAGCCGAGATGCGCTGAAGATCCGACGAACTGGACTGGTCTCGTCGTAGTCCAGCGTTTTTCAACCTCATCTCGGGGGACAACGGACAACAGACCACGCCTTGCCCAACGTCCGTCAGTGTCCAAACGCCGAGCAGTCGAGCACAAGTTTGAGCGAGCGACAGCCACAAATACGAAGGGCAAATGTTCTTCATGAGCTCGGCCCCTGGAAAGTGTTTGTGCACACCCTGCAACCTCCTTGTGCGCACACTTCTACTGCCGCCATGGTAAACGCGGCAGTCATCACCAACAGCCGCGCTGCCTCGCCTGATATTCAAACATTCTGCACCGGTGTCCATGACGGCCTTCGGTCAGGCCACTCGACGTGAGACACCGCTTTGATCTGCGCTATATCAACCATCAGCCCGCTGTGTTCAGCCAAAAGTCCCTTTGGCATACTCTGATCGCCGTTTGCTATACGCTCCGCCGTCCCTTGTGTGGCCGCCATGTCATGGAAGTCAGTTGGAAGCAATGCTGCCACCGGGTCACATGTAAGCGAAGTTCCGGGGTCCTTGGGCGACCAATGCGTATGAGCTCTCCACATGATTTCTGATGGAACCAAAACCGTTTTTATTCATGTGTTTGCACTCATATCACATTTTCTTTATATGACAGAAAACGCCACGGAACTCAAACGCCATGTGGTGGTAGTAAAGTCCCATGTTTGTCTCCAATGGACTTGACCCTCACGGCGCCTTTGGTCCTTGGGCCGCAGAGCTTGGAGCGCATCAATGGTTAGATGGGCCGCGGCTTCAGAGGGCAATCAGGGATCTTCCATCTGGTAGCGACCCCTAGATCTACGCGGCCAATCCTTGTTCAGGCGCCCAAACTACCTTACTGTGCTTACTGAGGGGACAGATATCCTAGGTAGCGTAGTCTGGGCTAGGTGCGCCGGGTACGCGGATATTGATGAATAAAAAGGGGGAGGCAAGCCGCAACGACCAGCGTGCATCCTAATCTCTGGTTAAACAACATCGGCAACGGCTTCATTTTCGTGCGCAGCAAGCAGTGAGTGGAGCGTCTGGTTGCACTGCTTGTTGCTTGCCACGGCTGCTATTCAAGACGCACAACGTCTTGAGAATCCCGGCCTTCGAGACAGGCAGCGGGATCTCGCATCCGGAAGTTACTCCAACAACAAGGCCATCAAGAGCCACGAGAAATCATGGCGGAAGGACTTGGTGTTTGGCCATTGGGCCTTGCAGTCGTTGTCTTCGGCGCGCTTTGGGTGTATGGAGTCAACAGGACCATGATGACGGTCCCACCCGAGGCCCTGAAACTGTCGCCCGATTCCAACCGCTGGACTGAAAAGCATATGCAAGAAACATATGAACGGGTCAAGAAGAATCCCATCGATATCAAGAAACATCTCCCACCCAAGTTGGACAGACGGTACATCGTTGTAGGCGGTTCCGGTCAGTTTCTGTTTTCACAAGCCATGCCAGCTTCGAAATTCCCGGTGCCCGAGAAACATGAAAAGGAGTAACCGCAACTAACACGCCACGATAGGTCTCGTGGGAGGTGACATCGTCGCACACTTGCTCGCTCGTGGACAGTTCCCGGAGAGCATCCGGATCGTTGACTTTGCTCCTCTTCGTCGTCCGGAAATTCTTGGAGTGGCCAGCAAGGTCGACGTCATCAAGACCGACATCACCTCGCCCGACTCCGTAAAGGCTGCCTTCTCCAAGCCATGGCCTGCGTCTGTTGCCAGTCTTCCCCTGACCGTCTACCACACTGCCGCCGCGATTCGTCCCGATGAACGGAGCCTCCAGACCTATGACCGTGTCGCTCGCGTAAATGTCGGCGGTACCGCCAACGTCCTGGCTGCTGCCAAGGAGGCCGGAGCTGACATCTTCATCGCCACGTCGTCATCATCTGTTGCCGTCAAGCCTATGAAGTTCTGGAAATGGCCTCTGCCCAGCCTGGCAAGCAATTATGTCCAAGTGTTTAACGAGGATGACTTTGATCAGCCGTTGAAGGCCCATGATGATTTCTTTGGCAACTGTAAGTCTCATCTCCATAGCCTTGATTGGAACGCTGGTGGTAAACAAATTTTGCTGACAATGGTTGAAATCAAAACAAGACGCTCGCGCTAAGGCCGAAGCCGAACGTCTAGTCTGCGCCGCCAACCAAGAAGGTTTCCGTACCGGCGTTGTCCGTCCCGGCAATGGCATCTTTGGAGATGTCGAAAACGACGTAACGTTTGGCCCTACTCTCAAGGCCGGTGGCATTGTCTCTTGGACGCCGCACGTCAGCCAGAACTGGATCTCCTCCCGCAACGTCTCCATCGCCCATCTCCAGTTCGAAGCGGCACTCAACCCCTCCGTCCGGCCCATCCCTCCACCCTGCGCCGGCCGTCCCCTCCTCGTCACCGACCCTGGCCCGCCCATCACCTTCCGCGACTTCTACACCACGGTCAGCACGCTCTCGGTCACCCCCATCACCGAGACCTACCCGCCTCCGGTGCTCATGCTCATCCTGGCCTACGCCATCGAAGGCTGGGCTAACCTGATCATCAACTTCCCCATCCTGACCAAGGTGTTCGGGTGGAAGGAGCCCACGGGTGATCTGGCCATGTTGCAGCCAGCTGTGTTTACCGTTTCTGCGTACACGATCTGTGATGACTCCAGGGCGAGGAAGAGTGTCGAGGAGGGTGGAATCGGGTATACGGGTGTGACGGATACGTTGACTGGGTTTTGCGAGCAGATGGCTGTGTGGAATGCAAGGGTTGAGAGAGGGGAGGCGGGTCCGTTGAAGGGCAAGGGGGCTGCTGCGCCGGTTGTTGCTTGAATGACTTTTCTTGGGGTTGCGGCTAGGGCTTGCAAGTGTGCAAAACGGAGAAGAGAACGGATCGATGAGGGGAAAGGAAGAAACAAAAGGTGAGTGGTTGTATATAGATGAAGGGATGAGAAAATGACTGCTTCTCAATATTGAAGAGAGGTTACACCATTTTCCAGCAGTGATACGGGAAACTTCCGATCTCACGGCATGGGCAACACCAATCGTCGCCTGGTCCTGGGTATGTCTTCCTCTCTGTCTTCTGTCACCCCGCTCTACCCCTCAGTTTCGTCTTTGTGGGAAAAGCTGTGCAGTGAATTGATAGCACTCGAACGCCCGAGAAGAGGAGCCTGGCATGTGTCGGCAATGCCTGCTTACTCCTCAAGCGGACGATGCAAGTTACAGGCCTGCCGTCCAAGGTCTACATATGTACACGATAATTCGAGCATGCATGTGTACGTTGTGAATGCATCTGTCTCCGATAACTCTTAAGGCCCTGTCGCCATGTACCTTCTATAAATCCCCATCCTTTTGCACTAGTCAAAATTCCTGTTCTTCAATCAAGTCGTAGAAGCCGCAACTTGACACATGACATTCACTATTTTCCGATTCTTCTCTATACTGTGATACTCATATACCGAGTTGTTGCGTACCTCTCGGATTTGTGCTGACATTTGTGGGGTAGCAATGTACACGATATAAATACAAAGTTTCAACGCCAATTCATCAATCCTTCAATGGCTGGATGGCCGAGCGGTCTAAGGCGCTAGACTCAAGAACCCCAAATTCTTCTTCACCACAAGGTGAGGTGTATTCTAGTATCGAAAGATGCGTGGGTTCGAATCCCACTCCAGTCACTTCTTTTTTCGTCTTTATGTCTTTTTTTCTGTCAACGGTGTCAGTTGTCTTGACGACGGGATGCTTCGACTTTCTTTTTTCTATTTGCTGAGGATATGAGTATTAATAGGAAGGTCACTTTGCAATTCCCAGTTCCACGAGATAGCTCAAAGCAACTTGGTAGGAAAGACCCTATAGGAACCCTCTAGCTACATCGTGCCTATCTTTCTGGGTCTCAACCTAGCGAGGTTATGCGGCACTTGTCAGGTCTTCAAAATCGTCCGTCTGACTAGTAGTCCAAGACGTGACGAGTAAACTTGATTTCAGTTTTCTGAAAGGCAATACCATGTTGCTCGAAATGCAGGCATATTGAAGACATGGTTATGCATGAAGGAACATCAAAGGTGCATTCATTGTGCTGTACCTGTTCTGAATAGAGAAAAGTAGTGTTTCATTGCTAGGCAAAGAGTACTCAACGCGTGGAACAAAGAAAACAAGCTCGAACTGGAAAAAGAGACCCGCCACTGCAATGCTGGCTTTCCTTGTCCAGCAGGTTCACCGGGCCATGATGGAATGGAATGTAACGATGCGCCATTGGTATCATAGGACAAAGAGAGAACTGATGAAGCGCGTAGCTAACCTCCCAAAGACAATCAAACCCAGAACAGAAACACCGATCCAAAACTCCAAGCGATGCCATGCAAAATGAGAAAAGAAACCCGGCCCCAAATAAGAATGAAGTGATCGCATCCTATCAGCTCAACCTCAAGAAGAAGTCGGTGCCCTCTCCGCCGGCGGCAGCGTTCTACCAGCAGAATCTCTCGTCGCTACCGCGGTCGCCTTGCCCTTCCCCTTCCCACTTTCAGCCTGCCCATCATCATCCCGATATTGCCCCTCATCTCCCCTCTCATTAGCATTACCACTATCATATGTCGTTGTTCCCCGGTTGCCGTCCCTCTCCCTCCTCAAGTCCACAAGCGTAGGCGACTCTCCGGGGCTCCTCAGCATCCTTGACCGCTCGTCCGCCAACAGCTCCTCTTCGTCTTCCTCCCTCGCAGCCCTTTTCCTTTCTTCTCTCGCCGCTCTCCTCTGCTCTCTCTTATCCCGCCCACCATGCCCCTGTTGTCCACCGTTTCCACGCCCACTACCGCCATGATCGACGTCATCAACCAGCTCGCCGTCCGCCGTATCATACTCGGGCACCTCGATCCAATCCTTGGGCACCACGCAAGGCAGAGCCACGCCGATGCTGGCAGCACGGTTCAGCCATGCCGGCCCGGGCAACCCCGTCAGCTTCTGGCACAAATGCGACGTGAAGTGGTTGCAGTTTTTTGTCAACAGGTTGTAGGCGGTCCCGAGGAACTCCTCGGATACTTCGCGGATGATGGCGTCGATCTCGGCCGGTGTCGCGAGCGTGAAGCCGTGCAGCAGCTCACATCGGAAGGTGCCGCCGGGCGGCTCGGTGCGGGGCGCCGTCCAGTAGACGCCCGTCTTTCCTGGGTGTGCGTGACCGCCATAGGCGTATTCGCGGCCGTTGATGACGACGCCGGAGTGGAGGAGGGAGGTTCCAAGGAACCAGAGGGTCGAGGAGATGCGACCGGGCTAGAGAAGTGAAGAGCGAGGGCTGGTTAGTACCGGTTGTAGCAAAGGGCGGATGATACAGCGGTGTAGAAGAAGATTGGGACGTACCGGTAGGAGATCGTAGACGTTGATGAGGATTTCGGTCTTTTGGATTGACAGGGTCGATCGGTGAGACCTTGCTGGCTTGTGAGACTTCTTGTTTGACATGGTGACGACGGTTCGTAGCAACACTTCCTCGCTCAAATGGACAAATGGAGGACCTGGGACGGGAGTGTTGAGACTCCTCGAATGGGCGGAAGCAAGTAGATGAACTCAGCTGCTGTATAAGATCAATCACTGCTTCATACGGCGCATGCGGATTCGTATGTTGGCGATCCAAGACAGGTCTCGGACCCTTGGGGAACAAAGAGCTATTCAGCTCCCAGCCGCTCGATAAGCGCTTATCGCCGAGGTCGATCGATGAGGGAAGCTGGAGGCGAAACGACGGGATACGCACGACGCAGTTGGGAACACGGACGCTTTTAGCTGGCGAAAATGGAGGACAGAAAATGGACACGTGGATAATGTTGGATGTATTGTCTGAAGAGGCATGTAGAGCTGTAGGATGTAAATGCGTAAATGACAGGTTAAATGACGACCCGAAATGCTTCCAATTTGCTCGATCTGGGGTGGTTTGTACGACGACGGGACGAGATGGCAGCATGTTGTAGGTGCAGCCGGGGCTCCGGGGGTGGGGTGGGACCCTTTGGACCTGATCTCGCACCTTTGCGGCTGGCAGCTGCGGGCGCTGAAGGGCTGCCCACGCGGCGGGGACAGGTGCCGGGGTCGTCGTCGCAGAGCGTCATCACAGCAGGGAAGCCGCCTGTGAGAAACACCCCGCTCAGGGCGAGGGCCTAAATCGGTGAATCGATCTTCCAGAGCAAAAAAGAAACACCCCACTCCGAACTGGAAACGCGGACTGACACGATCCATGTTTTTTGGCTTCGGGCCGGAGTTGTTTTCAAACAAGGGCGGGATAAAAAATTTGCATCTGGCGCTTTCCCTTCTGTGATCTTTTTTGATCAGCAATTCTCGCAAACGAGCCAAACCCCCAATAACAAAATGCCATTCGTCCTTGCAAATTGACAACGTTGGTTCTTGTT
This sequence comes from Pseudoneurospora amorphoporcata, assembly GCA_033297205.1. NCBI lineage: Eukaryota > Fungi > Ascomycota > Sordariomycetes > Sordariales > Sordariaceae > Pseudoneurospora > Pseudoneurospora amorphoporcata. The sequence goes on from MU859348.1 coordinate 25,446, forward strand.
CTTCCTTTTTGTTCCCTTTTTCTTTTTTTTCCTTTTTTTCTTTCAACAAACAACCTTGGACCATCAAGCGATCGACCATTACTCTTTTCAAGGAAGCCGGCTTTGAGACATTGACTTGTCCTTCTTAGCGGCTGGTGCTTTCGCCTTCCTCTTTCTTTTTTCACACTTTTTACCAAAACGTTGTGTATTTTATTTTTGGGCGGGGGTAGTAAGCCTTTCAGCCCACTGGCAACCGTCAAAACGTCTCCTCACCTAGGGCTCCGATCCCTATTTTCCGCTTCTCAACCCTCCAACTCTTTACCCCTCCTCCGAACCAAAGTCGCAGCAGCTGTTGCTAGCTCCAGCTCTCGCAGCTTCCGCTCTGCCTCTTTCCCCCTCTCGCTTCCACCAAACAGAAAAGGGCTTGACTGCACCTTCGTCTACATCTCCACCCGTTCTTATAGCAAACGGAACAAGATGCCTCCCAAGAAGCAGGTCGTGGAGGAGAAGATCCTCCTGGGCCGTCCCGGCAACAACCTGAAGAGCGGCATTGTGGGTTGCGCCTAGGTTAGGCTCCATCTCCCCAACCCCGCTGACACTGTTCTCGATGCCGATTCTAGGTTGGACTGGCAAACGTCGGCAAGTCCACGCTCTTCCAGGCCATCACCAAGTGCAACCTTGGTAACCCTGCCGTAAGCGACCTCCCCCCTCTCTCAATGGCGGCGGCGACGACGATCAAGATGACGCGAAACTAACGCACCCACCCCCCGCGCGCAGAACTTCCCCTATGCCACCATCGACCCCGAGGAGGCTCGCGTCATCGTCCCCGATGAGCGCTTCGACTGGCTGTGCGAGAAGTACCAGCCCAAGTCGCGCGTCCCCGCCAACTTGACTGTCTACGATATCGCCGGTCTCACCCGCGGTGCCTCCACCGGTGCCGGTCTCGGCAACGCTTTCTTGTCCCACATCCGCGCCGTCGATGCCATCTTCCAGGTCGTCCGTGCTTTCGATGATGCCGAGATTATCCACGTCGAGGGTGATGTCAACCCCACGCGTGATCTTGACATCATCAGCGAGGAGCTTCGTCTCAAGGATATCGAGTTCGTCGAGAAGGCCCTCGAGAATCAGAAGAAGAAGACCCGCCAGGGCGGTCAGTCTCTTCAGATGAAGCAGTGGAAGGAGGAAGAGGCCACTATCGAGAAGATCTTGGCCCACCTCAAGGACGGCAAGGAGGTCCGCAAGGGCACCTGGGGTCCCAAGGAGGTAAGCAGAAATATCCCCATCTGCACATTTCCCAATCCTTGAATGATGAGAACAGGCCGAAGGCCTCATTATAAACCCAGCTCTTCGATTCCTCTTTGAGGATACATGAGACAAAAACTTTATCCTGACAATCCCCTCCACCAATCACTATGCAGCATGTTTCGCTATGGCTATCGAGACATGTGCTAACTCTGTGATTTCAGATCGAGGTCATCAACCCTCTCTTCCTTCTGACTGCCAAGCCCGTCGTCTATCTCGTCAACCTTTCCGAGCGCGACTACATCCGCAAGAAGAACAAGCATCTTCCCGCGATTGCTGCCTGGATCAACGAGCACGCCAAGGGTGATCCCATCATCCCCCTCTCCGTCTCTTTCGAGGAGCGCCTCACCCGCTTCGAGACCGAGGCCGAGGCTGCTGAGGAGTGCAAGAAGGTTGGCGCTGAGTCTGCTCTGCCCAAGATCATCATCCAGATGCGCAAGGCCCTTAACCTCGGCTCTTTCTTCACCACCGGTCCCGATGAGGTCCGCCAATGGACCATCCGTAACGGCACCAAGGCTCCCCAGGCCGCTGGTGTCATTCACACTGATTTCGAGAAGACCTTCATCCAGGCTATCGTCTACAACTACAGCGTCCTCCGTGAGCTCGGTGGTGACGAAGCCGAGGTCAAGGCCAAGGGCAAGGTCATGACGAAGGGCAAGGATTACGTTGTTGAGGATGGTGATATCATCCTCTTCAAGGCTGGTGCCGCCAAGAGCTAAACGCTAAACCTAAACTGTCAATACATGCATGAATGATGATATCCCAGTGGCTTATTTTTCCGTTCATAATGTGTCGGATATGTGTTGGCCCTATGCACCTGTAACCATACGTTCCCTGTCTCGCTATCGTAGTAGTCTACCAGCGTGTTGCCATGCAGTTAGTTGAAGCTATTCCCGTACCCTCATTACATTAGACTGACTGACAAGAGCACTTTTCGTTTGTTTGCCACTTTTGTCTTCGACCACGAATCCCTCTTCCACGCTTCTCCCTGATACCACTGCCGATTCATGAACAGGTCCTAGTCCAGTCGGACGCTATATGGTGTTCGTCGTTTTGCAATCCTCTTCGCCCCGTGCTCTCGCCTCCTAAGGGTTCTTTTCCGGGAAGAAAAGAACACCTCAAGTTATTCCAACCATTATCCAACACTAACTTCCCAGTATACCAGTGACCCAAAACAACCAACATACCAACAGACACAAGGGTTATTGAAGACCATCTCGCCGCTTGACACATACCTACAAGGCGTCAGCAATTTGCTAACCAAACACCTTATAAGATAACAGTCTAAAAAGTAGCAAAAAAAATCGGAAGGGCCGGGAAAAGCAACTGGAAAGGAGTAGAAGAGCCTCTTCATACAACTGCAGGCAGCAGCCTCACCCCTGGTTACCAGACCTGTACAATCCCGCCGGAAGTACAGTGCGTACTTGCAACTACAGGCACCGAAAGTCCCTGTACTTATTGCAAGTCGTTGAATTTGGTTAATTGCAGTGTACAAAGACCTTCTTTATTAACCACCCCGCCTCCTCACTCAGGTGAACCGGACATGAATGGGCTTGTACCTACCTCCACCCATTCATGGATGCCATTTAAGAAGAGTCAGTAACTTCAAGCATCGAGGTTGGCAAAAGCTAGATCATCACATAAAACGAGTGCCAGGCAGGCTCAAGAAATTCCGAGTCGGAGAGCAAGCAACAACGGATTGGGAATAGTGTAGCTCACGCAAGGTATACTCGTCAGGTCTTCAAAATCGACCGTCTGACTAGCGGCGAGGCCACTAGTCAGCACCAGCGACTCGTACACGACTAGCGACTCGTACCGAGCGGGGTACATCCCCACCCGCCATTTCGCTAGCAAATGAAGGTCGCTCACCTAGAGCGAATAATTTTTTTTTAGTAATATATATATTTTTTCAAGGGAGACTCTACTCGCACGTTGATAAAACTCTATTCGCACGTTGAGAAAAAAAGTAACGTTTAATGTCTTTTTTAAGGTATTAAAAAAATTATATAAGGAGGTGAAAAGTATATAATATTTTTTCTTATTTTTTTCTCTATACAACACCGCCTATAAAAACACTATATATACTTAGTAGCCTATAGAAAGTGTAAGGAAGAAAAGCTTTTCTAACAAAAAATTAAGAAACTTAAATATCTAAAAGTCTAAGAAAGTAATATTTAAGTAATGCTTAAGGTTATAGATTTAGTACATACCTCCAAAAATCCGTCAAAAATTGATAAGTAATTTGGTACTACTTTTGGTTTTATACACTAAGGTTTGACTAAGTTATAGTTAGAAAAGTAAAAGTGGATCCACGTGCGAATAGAGTTTCATCAACGTGCAAGTAGCGTCGCTCTTTTTCAAACGCATACAATATTTGTTACGAACGTTAAGCGAAATAACACGGGCCAACCAAGCCACTGGGATACCACAGCCACGTAAAGGCTGGGCAATGTAACCATGACAAGGATGCGGGCTCATGGAGGCGAGCCAGGCTCATGGTGGTGAGCCAGGCTCATGGTGGTGAGCCAGGCTCATGGTGGTGAGCCAGCTTAGGGCTCATGAGCCAGTTCGTGGTCAATGAGCCAGACGCATGTAACTAGAAGGCACCAAGATATAAAGGGACGACTGGAGAACTCAGATTGTCAGATAGTTCTGCAGTAGTCAACAGATCATTATCATTGGAACCAGTATAACGCTGCTATACTTGTTGTGAACCTTTTGGCTTCACCGAACGTCTTCTGATAGTCTTCACCTTCAGCTATCCCATTTAGGCAGATCAGACTGCCGTTCGTCACAATATTACTTCGACAGCCAATATATACACATAAATATAAAATATCATTATTTTATACTAGCAATTATACTAATACTTATACTAACATATACTACCTTACAACTTTAACCTCTTTTTAATTAGAATCCCTATATCCCTCCTCCTTATTATCATTATAATCCTCATACTCTTTATTTTCTTAACGGCCTATATACTATAGATCGTTGGGATGCTACTAATCTAAATTAGCTCGTATATTAATTAAATTATTATTAACAACCTCAACCTCTATTTACTCCTCCTTTACAATAATAATACCTTTACTAATCAACTATATAGTAATAGCCTCGTCTACAACCTTTTTTCGTACCTTATTAAATACCTATAGAGTATGTAGCTTAGGAGAATTACTAGAAAGTTATTAATATAAGGGGAGTATTATATTATTTATAATCCTTTTCTCTCCTAATTGTTTAACCTCCTTATCAATAGCCTTTTTACATTTAAACTAAAAATAATTCTAATAAATTACTCTCTCCTCACAATATTTACTAACTAACTGTTAATGTGTGGCTAGTACTGTGCCTTGTAACTGCCCTGTACTACCCTGTAGTATAGTAGGCTGGTTACTGGGGAACTTAGTCTCCACAGAATGTGTTAGAATAACAGGGCTTGGCCATTGCGTTCTCAGCCTCGCCATCGTT
>MU859349.1:0-30136 GCA_033297205.1 Pseudoneurospora amorphoporcata
ATTACGGTGAGTGGGGAGGCGGCGCTAAGAAGATGAATATAATTGGGCGGATTACGAGAAAAGTTGACCGTCCTGACACTGCACCAAGATTGCACCCGGTCAGTAGACGAGTCGATTGGCTGAGAGAGCTGCATGCCAGGGCTGCGGAACAAGGTGACGGGCGGCGTTGAGAGCGACAAGGCAACCACAGCTCTAGGATCAGAAGCCGGCAGCTAGGGTAAGATGGCTTTAAGCCTGGGTGGGGGCCCGTGTCAGCACCCCCGCCCCCTAGCGTATTGCATAGGGCTTGGCTCGAAGCAAGGCTAGAAGCCTTAATATCAAAACAAACGCTACCCGAATTGAACCCTCTGGTTGCCTTTTTGGCATGTTCTCCATTGCAGCATCAAAGCTGCATTTGATCCTTGAAAGACGAAAAGTTGATGTGGCACGCTGATATCAGGCTTGATGTAAAGGATGTCGCCAATCCAACGAGAGAGAAGAGAATGTGTTGCGCCTTCTGAGGCAGTGAAATAAGCTTTTGATAGCCGCCATTGTCTGGCTTTGGCGAGCATTGGCAGTGAAAATGAGGAGAAGGAGTAGTAGGGGATCAACGCCGAATGACTTTGCGAGGCTGTCAGTCTCTCGTGTCCTGGCGCCTGCACGCAATAACCAGACGATGCTCCAATAGGCTGCGGTACCTGGGTGGGATTGAACCCAGTTGATTGATTCGATCCCGCAGTTTGTACATATATGCCAGCTGACGAGGTGCCATGATAATAGATGAGGGAAAATAGAGAAAGGAAGAGCAAGAGCAAGTTAAAGAGGGAGGAAGAGGGAGGTTGAGGGAGGAGGAAGAGGGAGGAAGAAGATAGGGGGTTGAAGGCAGGGGATGCAAGGGACCAGTTTGAGGCCAATCAGCGTTCCAAATCGAGAGCCCCCGAGATAGTTACTGGTGATTGTCAAGGATGGTAAGTCGCCGGAGAAGGTGTCTTCCGAATGAAAAAGAAAGGAGAGAGAAACCTAGATCACCTAGACAAGACAGCAGGATGCTTGTCGTCAGATCCCTATCCCAAATTGTGTCGACGCCAATGCAACTTATTCGGTATAGATAACCGAAAGGGCTTTTTAGATGCTAATCCACCATGGTCAAAGACGTCGTACTTCATCCAATATAGAGTGATAGGTGAAAAGAGTTTTTTTACGGATTGTGTTTTAAAATAAAAGTTCAGGATATCCCCCGATTTTCGGTTACCTTATTCTCGCATTCACATCCTATCCTTATATCATCAGACTTAGCCATACCAATTGTCAACTCTTCAAGACCCTCATAGGAACGGACATCATACCACTCCACGCACATTCGTTCTCCTCTTCCAACTTTTAGACCCGAACTCAATCCAGATCACGTACGTATAGTCGAGAGATTCTTTGAAATTTTGGAAACAAAGCCATATATATAACATCCAAGAGACCTAAATTCAGCACCAGCCTTAATAGATCATACTAACTCCATTCACCTATCTCATCCGCAATCTAAAAAGGACTTTCTGGCTCAATACTACGCCAGGCTCTCCTTAGCGGACACGGATGCGGACAAAAAATCTCCCATTCCTGCAACTGCCCCTTCCACTGTCACGGTTACACCTAAAGCGCCAGCCCAGCAATCCCAGATTATTACAGAGACCATGGGCAGGGGAGCCACAGGCCTCACCATCACCACGGTCACGGGCATCGCGGGCACATCCACGCGCACTATAACCGGACCGGACGGAACCGTCCTCGTCCCACCTCCCATCCCCGCCCACCCCGGCTGTAAACTCTCCCCGCAAATGGCCAAAGCAGTCAAAAACTATGCGATCGAGCATTGTTGCGACTATATAAAGGTCAAGAATCTGCTCAGAGACAAGGTAAGTAAACGAGCAGCAAAAAGTTAGATGAGGAACTGGAAACTTACTATCACTAGATCGTGGCAAAGGTCCTCGAGAACACTCAGGAGAAGCTCATGGAATTGTTGCAAAATGAACTTGATCGGATGAGCAGCGAGGAGGAGGATGATGATCTCGATCTTGACTCCGACATGGAGGAAGGTGACCGGACCTTGGAGGGCTAAGATCAGAGGAGGATTGGAAACCATAACGCCGCATAAGGAACGATCAATAACAACAACAACAAAAAAAAAAAGCATAAGGAACGATGTTCGGTGTCACGGCACTGGCGGATAGGTCCCGGCACGGCGGAACGTGCACGTGATGTCGTGCCGCGTGCACCGGCCATCTGGGCCCTGGGTTGAAACCCTGGGCGCCAGGCGCGCCTTTGCACGTTTCCCTCTTTTTCTTCTTTATCTTGTGATTCTACTATAGACATGGAATCAACGTGTTCAGCTTTGTCTCTCGTGACCATGTCGCTCGTGACATTCGGGAAAAGCGGAAAAGCTGAGCCCTACCCGCACCACGGCCCCATAAGTGGTGCAAGCTACCAGGCCGCTATTGCCAACCCTGTAGACTCCGTGACAGAAAGCCACGGCCCTCGCCCAAGTCGAGTTTATTGATTGGCGCCCTGAAGTCTCTAGGTCTAGAATGCCCCGCCTCTAAAAAGAAATGTCCTTAGCTGGACACCTGAATGAGACGGTTGCTACCTGAATTTGCATGGATGCGTGAACGTTCGGCCACTTAAAATTTCCGCGAAAATAATAAGATGGGGGCGCTTGCTCTACCCTCAGTCATCGAAGTTTTGGGATACATGCCAGTCACCCCAGACCACTTCTCCAATTCTTCGGGACACGTTTCACGAGAGACCTGCTCCTTCCTACATTAGCCTACCTCCTTCCTCTGCCTACATATGCCTACCTCTTCCCTTCCATCCTGGAATGTCATAACCATGGTGGTTGGCTTGCAACACACTGTTGGCGCAGCCGCCAACACCTTTGTAGACGAGTCGATTGGCTGAGAGAGATGTATACGGGGCAGGGCTGCGGAATAAGAAGACGCCTACAATTTGGCCGGCGTTCGACAAGCCAACCACAACTCTGGGATCTAATGCCAACTCCATTTAACGTATATACAAGCCCGACTTTTCACTTGTCTGCCTTAACCTACCTTCTTCATCTACTTGCCTTGACCTACTTCTTCCCCTTCATCGTGGCATATCATACCCATAGAGATTGGCTCGCAATACACTGCTGGCGCAGCCGCCAATATCTTTGTAAATGAGTCCCAGTCAGACCAGATCACACTACTTGTCTGCAAGTTGCGCTGTTCGTTTGAAATTGGGGTGTGATTGGCTCATTCTTAAAGTTACTTTTTAGCATATACTTTTTTTCCTGTCTTAGAAAAACGAAATGAGCGATACCCAACGCAACCTCGTACAACTGTCGACGAAGACGTAGCTAAAGGCCTATAAGAGGGAGGAGGAATTTAAGCATCAGTTTGTGTCACGGATAGCCGCGCTGTTCCCACCCGGAGACTATAATAACTGGGCGACGTGTCAGCGTCTCTTTCCACACGTTGAGAGGGCTGTAAACTACCGACCAGTGGAGAGTAAACTGGAGGAGGCATGGGCAACGCTGTTATACAATGGTGGATGGTATGCAGAATTGCAGGGTAGATATAATGTGGCAGAGCAAATAGCTCGTAAATCGAGGAGAAGTCGCAAGGAAATACTGAGAAGAGAAGACGAGCGAACATTAGCTAGCACGTCGCTATGTGCAGAAGTACTTTGAGATAAAGGACTATGGAAGGAGGCCGAGAAGCTGTTTGTGTAGGTGATGGAGACTCGCAAGGCGAAGCTCGGGGCCGATCATCCCTCGACGCTGACGAGCATGGCCAACCTTGCTTTCACGTGGAATAGTCAAGGTCGACATGAAGATGCCCTAGCGTTGATGCAAGACTGCGTAGAGGCTCGGGAGCGAGTTTTCGGGCCTGAGCATCCTGACACGCTGTCGTCCTTGGCTACTGTGTCGGAATGGAGTACCTAGGCTCATCTTAATTCTTCTTGCTGTATAGTGCAATCTGAAGGCCTCTATTCGGTTAGCCGCCCTCTTCCCTGGCCATACGTGAATCGGACGCAGGGGCGGACAAGTGTCTATACCTCCGCAGGGGGAAAAGTTGTTAGCGCGGTGAATTTGCAGATCAGTAGAGGGGTGGCAAATCCGGTGGCCCGGGGTATTCCGATGTCACTTTTCTAGTAATTTCTAGCGAAATACTTAAATTCTAAAAGTAGGACTTCTGAGAGCCGGGGGGAAGCATTTCATCTCATCACCACTTTTTCCACCATGACACCAACTCGAGGCATTGCCATCGCCGACCTTCTAAACCCCCCTTCAACACCACCTTCAACACCACCAAAAAGAACGACATCACGATATTTAACTAGGGATGAAAGGCTTCAAGTCCGCTCCCTTCGCGAATACGCCAAAATGAGCTATGCCGATATTGCACAAAAGACTGGTTTCACTATCCGACAGGTCCAAATTGCCTGCACTGGGCCTCTTACCCCCCAAAAACGAAAAAAAAGGAAAGGACTTTTATCAACTCCCGAGAAAAATGAACTCAGGGAGTGGGTAAAAAGGGAGCGTTCTCGGAGATTTATCCCCTGGTGTGACTTTCCTCTCTGCCTCCCTCCTCATCTCGTTGCCGGCCTCGGAGCTCTAAGGACAGCACTTCACTCCCTTGGTTTCCGACGAAGACCAAGAACCAAAAGAATAAAGAGAAGTGCTGCCAATAAAAGAGAAAGGGTAGAATGGTGCCAAGAGATGCAAATTCTCCGCCCTCGTCCGGAAGATTGGGAGGATGTTCTTGTCTCCGATGAGACATGGGCAACTAATGATCCAATGTGGAAACAATGGGTGACTTTGGATTCGGATGATGATCCAAAAGAGTTTGCTCTCGCTAAGAGAAAGCCTCATGGATGGATGCTTTGGGGATCTTTCGCCGGAGGGAGAAAAGGGCCTTGTTTCTTTTGGGAAAAAGAGTTTGGAGGAGTCACCGCTCACAAATATATCTTTTTCATCCTCCCAATGGTCGCCGCTTCCATCAGAGAAGAAAAGGAGCTTCACCATCGAAATATCGTCTTTCAACAAGATAATGCTCCTTCCCATAAGGCGAAAGAGACTCGGAGAGCATTGGAGTTAATGGGAATTATTCCACTAAGCCGGAGAAGATTTCCAGCTTGCTCTCCGGATTTGGCACCAATCGAGAACGTTTGGTATTGGATGAAGTCACTCATGGAGGTCAAATACGATATTCAAACTCTGACACCATCACAACTAAGAGTGGCTATTCAAGAAGCTTGGGATTTCATCCCTGAAGAGTTTCTATTAAAGTTGGCTCATTCAATGCCAGAAAGGATGAAAAAGGTAATTTTGAGGCGGATGGGGATTCCATTGATTATTAGTCATACAATAAATGGCCATTTCTTTCATATTAAAACTCTGGTTTTCTGTATAGATTAGTGGCTTGGCTGGCGTCTTGGCTGTACCGAGCTAACAACTTTTCCCCCTGCGGAGGTATACTAACATCAAGACCGCGCTCGACGAGATCGAGACAGCAGCATCGAAGGCTCTCTGAAAAACAATGCCGGTCTGGCGCACAGTCCCCAAGCTTGACCCCTTCTGGTTGGCCGGCATCGCCCCACCCCAAATTATCAGACGAGAAATGGCCCGGGCCGCGGCAGGACTCCCTACCCTCCCGGCCCACCACCCGCTAACCCAACGCTTGCGCACGCCCCACCGCGCGGCTAGTCCCATCTCCACTCCCTCACCAAGTCCCAAGCCCCCCCGAATGAAAACACACCGGAGGAAACGTGGCTCGCCCGCCTCCCCGGCCTCCGGAGATGGCTCGCCCCCGACTCGGCAGATAACGGATTGGAGACGATTGTGTATGACCTCCTCCGTTGTGCAAAAAATGATGATGAAATGAAAGAATCAATGGGAACGAGAAGGGAAGAGAAACACTACCGAGAACTGGAGGACGCCTCCATGTTGAAAAGATGCTAAGGATGTGCTTTTTTGTGGTTGTGAAAGCGTGATCCTATAAGTGATAAAACAACAAGATTAGAAGCCACAAATCAAAGTAATATTAAGTGTAAGGAGGAAAACGAAGCTGTGAAACGAGGGCATTACGGTTCTGGACATATAAGTCAGAACTGCCACTCGTTCCCGCCTTCCCCTTCCGTAAGGTCTTATCGATAAGAACATGAGCCTCATTCCATCCGATGTGTCATGGTGACCTGTCCAGCCATGCCATAACAGTGGTCGTCTTCTAGTAGAATAAATCCAACTCCGACAACTCGGACGTTCGCTTCGGAAGCCGATAGTCCGTTTATTGAAGTGTCGGGTGCTCCATAAGGTGTTGAAGATTCCCCTTCTAACTCGTTTCATACGTAGGCACAAGAGAAAATGTTGGTGGATCCCCAGCACTGGGCACAGGCCATCTGTTCGCCAGCCCCACCGTGCCCTGGCTGCCCACCGTTCTCGTAGACCTCCAGACTTCCTCCTCCTTCTTCCTCTCCATAGCATCATCATCCATCATATCGATCACGTTAGCCATCGTTCGTGATCTCACAGAAAAGTTGGAACAGGTTCCTATTTCTGGCTGAGAAATGGCGTTTGCTCGTTCTTTTCTCGCATCTCTTTAATCAATCAATCCTTCGAGAGGTGCGGAAATATAGCGAATAGTGATTGTATGGAGCTGTGTTTCTAGATATGGCGGTCAGAACCCTAACCCTAGAGCTGTCTCAGCCAGCTCTAGGGTTAGGGTTCCTTAACTACTTGGTCGATGTGGGTAGTCTGCTATCACTGTGGCATATGACTAACACTAATATCCGCTGAATTCGGTGAGGGTGGCAGGCAACGCCCCAAAGTAGTTTAATTTAATTGTAATAAATTTCTAACATTAAAGGAACCTCCTTGGTCTCCCACCTCCCCAGACTGAGTACAACGTGTTACCATACTTATTCTCTGAGGTGGTGTCCCTCGGAGCCTGTGCAGGGATCAACACCTCATTCAGCGCAACATGGCCAGACGAGACACCGGAGGCACTGAACTTGATGTTCACATCGAAGTACCTCTTGTTCCCTCCGTCCTTGACCTTGGTGCGAGTAAACTCGCTGGTGTTGTCCTACTACTAACACTCTGTCTCAGTCGCACCGCCCGAGCCATTGGGATCTTTAGTACCAAGACAATTAACCCGCTGACGCGGGATTCCATTTTGTACATCCATCAGCCCAACCGCTTACTCCCTCACACCTCCATATCCCCCGTCCTCCCTCTCCCCAGCGTCCCCATCTCCATCTCCATCCCTGTCCCCATCCCTGTCCCCATCCCTGTCCCCATCCCTGTCCCCATCCCTGTCCTCATCCCCGACCTCCCAGTCTCCAGATGCAACCCACTCCAGGTCCTTCCGAGCCTCTGGCTCCTCTGGACTTCAAACCTCCTCGTCCTCACCAAATTCCACACAAACAACACCACCATGTACGTAAAAATCAGCACCATGGCACTAATCGGCCCCAAGATCGAAAACACGGCAAACCCATAACTCGCCCTCTTAAATGCTTTCTCTTCCCCAAGTGCGGTATCCAACCCGACTTGCATCCCCGACAGAACCACCACAATCCACGCCGTCCCGCCTATAACCCACGCGCTGTTTTGTACGATAAACTGCCCATACGAAGTCCATATAGCCATGAACCCCAGCGATAAAGGCCCCCGCGTAAACATGTAAATGAGGTTAAGTCGGTTCAATCGTAATTCGCCGTAAATGAACCGAACGGCGATATTCTTATATATCGCGTTTGGCGAGGCGAGCAGCTCGTCCACGAAGAGACGCCATTGATCCCAGGTTACTTCGCGCGGGAGGAGACCCTTGACGGTGGCGAGATCAAAGTCGCTCTCCCTTTGCACCAGACCAACATAACTGAACAAAAATCCAAGCGCTGCTTGCCGGCTTTCGCATCGTTTACATACTTCCGCGTCATCCTTCTTTTATGCTTTGCCGTTTGCTTCCCAGTCTCTTTCCCGTTCCCCATCACTCAGCGCCACCACTGCTCCTCGACAGCCCCCCTCGCCTTTACATGTCAACTCCCTTGTCCAAAACTCCCTCGTAAACAAAAACTTGCTGACAGGCTTCAGAAACACCCTGCCTCCTCCCCATACTAAGTGCTGCTCGAACTTTTCAGTCACTATCGGCTCCCGATTCATAAGCACTTGTTGGTACAAAGGGCGGGGCGGTACCGGACGCCCGGCTAGCCAAAGCAGATGGCGAATGGAGTGTAGCCGGGAGAGGTCGAATTCGCGGGCGATAAAAGAGGGCGAAGGGCCTTTGTAAAGCGATTCGAGGTCGTCGATTGCTTCATGAGGGCGGATGTTGCGGTGCGAGGCTGGGAAGAAGTGTGTGTAAGATGTTAAGGAGGGAGGGTTGGTAGTGGAATGGATGGTGGAGTGGGTGGTTAAGGAGAGGGGAAAGAGGGCTGTTTGGAAAGGAGTTGACGATATTTGATAGGATGGACTGTTAGTGCTCGGCGAGGACATGGGCATCAAGTGGAAGTGAATGATGAGGATGGCAATTGGTAGGACGTACTGTTCTGTATGTCATTTGGATTTGAAATTCGGAACTGTCGGAGGATGTTATCCGGTTTGGACTTGATGGGGGGTTTTGGTCCATGTCCGGCTCAGGAGCTATCGCGTTTATGGTGATGATGATCGTGCTCGCGGCGTTGGTATTTCGTGCCATTTCCCGTCTTCAGCCGGCGGTAGCTACGTCGATATAGTTGCACCAGAACTCCAACGGCGCGGCTGATGCTTTTATAAAAGTAAGAAAACACACAGATAGAGCGCAACACCAAAAGAAAAATAAAAAGATCTCCAAACACCCTCCATTACCCGCGCAACAGGACCTCCAGCCCATTAAAGTTTAATTCATTGCCTAAAGCCCATCGCGCTATCATTTCAGCTGCAGCAGCAGATGCCCCATAGGGCACAACCAATCCTCCAAGTCTCATATCGCTAACCTACCGGTGTCGTTGGTGGGCTAACCAAAAGTGTACTTAGCCGCCGAGCTAGTCTCGATGGTCGGATGCACCCAATCAAAGGTTCCAGCCTAGCACATGAGCCAAGTTAACACTAGGCACCAAACCCCTTATATCTAACCCCTCAGATCGAGATAATTAGGCATGGACGCGTCATATCGTTTCGGCCTTACTTCTACGTGAGGCTGAGCAAGATACTAAACCAGTTCGATTTTTAACACCAAGCATTTGAGCCTCTGCCTACGAGAAGCGATCGGTATCAAACACTTCATCTACGCTATCAGACATAAAGGCCGAAGCAATTTCCACTTGGGAGTAACCCCACTAACGTTTGTCAAAGGGCAATACGCAATATCCGCCGTACGGGTATACTAGTACCATTCTCAGTCGTGGCCGTACAAGCTCCTCTCCCGGTAGCCGAACCTTGATTACCATGGACGTTAATGAAGGCATTTCTTGGGCGGTATGGACCACTGTCTTATGTCTTGTCTGTGCGACAGCCGCTTGGCTTTGGTTCTATGCGCCAGCGGGTTCCGGTACCGCACCGTCGTCTCCAGCGAAGCCTGCTTCAGATTCTACACGATCCACGCAGCGAGGCGTCCATCTCAGTCAAGTCAACGAGGACAATGGAGACACCGACATTGACATTATTGCTATCCATGGCCTCGATGCAAAATCACCGGATACGTGGACATGGCGGGATCAGCGGAATCCCAACGGCGTCAATTGGCTAGCCGAATCCGAACTGCTCCCTAAGGAAGTGGGAAAGGCGCGTATCTTCACATGCGACTGGCCTGCCGACCTACTTCAACGGTCAGATTTAGTCCCGAAGCTTGATGGCGAGATCGTTACGCTCCTAATTGATAGCATCAACAGAGAACTCTTGGCAAAAAACAAGACAAGAGACAGACCGATCCTCTTTATCGCTTCTTGTCTTGGGGGAATCATCTTAATGAGGGCTCTCACAACCACCGCCGATCATGAATGCACCACGAGCTGTTATTGCCTCAGGAAAGCAACACGTGGCATTATCTTCCTCGCTACCCCGTTTCGAGGGACTTCGTTCCAAGAGGTAGCTCACTGGGCAGATCCAGGTCTGACCGCATGGGCATTAATCCGCGACCGAAAAGTGAGCAAGCTACTCGATAGTGTGAAAGGATCGACCTTTGATCTTGAAGCACTCGTACGCAAGTTCACACGAGTCTGTCAGCATCCGAACCGGCCCTTTCTAGTATTCAACTTTTATGAACTCGGAATGACGAGTCTGTGGCGCAAGATATTCCCTTGGTTACCTACTTTGTTCTTCAAAGGAAAACCGGTAAGAAATCCTAAAGTACTAGTGTCCCCCGCGCTATAACTAATGCTTGCCAGCTGGTTGGGAGGTCCTCAGCAACACTAGACATCGTCTTAGAGCCACTACCACTCGATCGGACCCATGGTCTGATGAACAAGTTCGGCAGCCGTGACTGCGAAGATTACAAGAAGGTTGCTGGAAAAATTAAAGAGTTTATTGGAAAGATTCGTGAAGGAACACCCCTCGCGCAAGCAGATGCCTGCTATAGAGTTAAATTCTCTCTTCAGGGTATGCCGACGTCAAAAAACTTCGTGCCTCGGCCCTCTGATATTACTGATATTGAGAAATCTCTTCTTCCTTCCCACCAGAAAGAACAAGGGTGCAATGTCTTTGTTCTTCACGGGCTCGGCGGAATTGGGAAAACTCAACTAGCTGTCAACTTTGCACGGCAATACCAAGCTGCCTTCAGCGCCATCTTTTGGCTGGACGGCACATCAGAAGACAGCCTTAAACAAAGCTTTGCTATTTGTGCAAAGAGGATACCAAAAGGCCAGATTCCTGAGAATATCAGAAGTCCAAAAACAAGCGATAAAGTCGATCTCAACGATATTGTGGAGCACGTACAAGAGTGGCTCGCAAAAGATGACAATGTCGATTGGCTTTTGATCTTCGATAACGTTGATCTGGATCATACGCAAGGAGAAATACCGGGCGCTTATGATATTCGAAAGTATCTCCGGAGTGACCACGGCGCAGTCCTGATTACATCCCGGTTGTCCAAGCTAGCACAACTTGGCGAATCCAAGCGCATTGAATCTGCTGACCCAGACTTGACTAAGAAAATATTCGAGAAGTGGTACGGGAAGGAACTAAGTAAGTACCTCAGGTTACTATGAGACTCACCCTAAAGCTGATGCTAACGCGCTAATTCAGTGATGGATGATGATGCACAAAAGTTGCTGCATTTCTTAGGAGGTCTGCCACTTGCACTCGCGCAAGCCGCTGCATTTATAGGAGAATCAAATATACCTATCGCTAAGTATATTGACCTATATGAGAAGCAGTGGGATGAACTCTTCCGGAATACGGACTCCGACCTGCTAGACTACGATAATCGCAGCGTGTGGACGACGTGGACGATATCGTTCAACGCGATCGAGACGAGGGACAAGAACGCTGGGAAGCTGCTACGGCTTTGGGCTTTTCTCGACAATAGAGAGATGTGGCACAGTCTACTGCAAGTGGCCAGAAATGGCCAGGAGCAGTGGCCCGAATGGCTCCGCGATGTAGCATGCAACGAGGTTAAGTTTAAGTTTCTCAACATAGCAACACTGCTGCTCCGCTACTCTATGATCGAGACCCGAGAGTCTGAGCAAAGCAGCTATAGTATGCACCCGGTAGTGCATAGATGGATATCGCATATACAAGATGACACTGGGAAGAGAGTGTTTCTACGGCTAGCGGTAATGTTGATAGGATTTTCGGTGCCTCACATTACGACTAAGAATTATTGGGTACTCCAGCGACGGCTTCTCCCTCATGCAGAGAGGTGCTTATGGTGGATGGGAAAATTAGAAGGAGGAGAGTGCAACATTGAAGACATTACCATCGGTCATGCAACACATAGCTTGGGCAACCTCTACTCGGATCAGGGCCAGCTAAAGGAGGCTGAAACGATATATCAGCGAGCGCTAGAAGGCTACAAGAAGGCGCTCGGACCAGATCATACGTCGACTCTCAATACAATTAACAACTTGGGCAACCTCTACTCAAATCAAGGCCGGCTAAAGGAGGCTGAAACAATATATCAGCGAGCGCTAGAAGGCTACGAGAAGGCGCTCGGACCGGATCATACGTCGACTCTCAATACAATTAACAACTTGGGCAACCTCTACTCAAATCAGGGCCGGCTAAAGGAGGCTCAAACGATGTATCAGCGAGCGCTAGAAGGCTACGAGAAGGCGCTCGGACCGGATCATACGTCGACTCTCACTATAGTTAACAACTTGGGCGTTCTCTACTCGAAGCAGGGCCAGCTAAAGGAGGCTAAAACAATATATCAGCAAGCGCTAGAAGGCTACGAGAAGGCGATCGGACCGGATCATACGTCGACTATCACTACAGTTAACAACTTGGGCAACCTCTATAAAACTCAGGGCCGGCTAAAGGAGGCTGAAACGGTATATCAGCGAGCGCTAGAAGGCTACGAGAAGGCGCTCGGACCAAATCATACGTCGACTCTCAATACAGTTAACAACTTGGGCGTTCTCTACTCGAAGCAGGGCCAGCTAAAGGAGGCTGAAACGATGTATCAGCGAGCGCTATCTAGTTATTCAGCAGCCTTAGGCTCGTCCCACCCAAAATGTCTCCTTATCGTAGAGAATATAGCATCTCTACAACCTGCACAAGGTAGCCTCTCCCTGCAAGGACTGATAGTCAAGTTTGCTAACATTTACAACCAGGTTCATCATAATTGGCTGTACGGTGACTACTTTTGCGTTATTTCTGTGGTATATCTGGAGGAATAAGACGAGGGATAATGCAGAAAAGGTTAGGAAGGCTGATAGGGGAGAGGGGGCTGAGGTGGGTGAAATTGGGGTGAAAGAGGCGTAGAGTGGGTTGACGGATTAGGAGAATAAGAAGTTTCGATATCTACTAGGCTAGGTCGATGGAGGCTATCAAGCTAGGAGAGTAATAGTATTTTTTTAAATTTTTGCCCGTTGTCACAGGGTTAGCCTTGTAACGGTTCAGAGCATGCGAGGGCATCTGTCAGAGCCAGGGATCAGCCCATGGCTCAGACCACTACATAAGGCCATCGCGGGCGTCGCGATAGCCTCATCGCACTGCACAGGTTGTGCCAGCTCTGCAGCGCTCATGAGACTGCTGCAAGCTGGCTCCCTGGCTGGTCTACAAAAGCTAGCCAGGGATCACACCTTTGGACCTTTCCCTCTTGCTCCTTCGTGCAATTACATTTGTTCTTACCTACCTTGTACCTTTGCACCGTAATACCGACTTCATCTCTCTCCCGACGCTCCTCCTGGAGAAGCGCGATGAGGCGTCCAGATGCCCTGTTCAATGCCCTGTTCAGGCTCTAGAGGAAAACAGACGGCCAATAACACATCCTGGTTTCACCGATATCCGCCTAAATTGGACTTAGGGCCTGGAGGGGTCGTCGAGCGTCGATTATCCTTAATACCTTTAGTACCCCGGCGAAGTAGTGACGTTACACAATCCCTGGCCGCAGCAACAGCCTCTGTAAGATAGATCACGAAGATGGAGAATAGATGAAGGCATTTAGGAAGATCTACACGTATGCAGACAGCTAGATAGATGCCTTGAAGACTCAAGTGACAAGGCTTGATACGTACCTCAAGTACGTATCGATTCCCTTTGGCATAAGAAGGCCTTGAAGCCCAAACTTCTCCTAGAGGTTGAGAAGATCAACAAGGCCTTTGAGACCAAAAAAGATTATTAGCTGAATTGAACTCTTTGTTCCAAGCCCAGGACTCTGCCCTTGTCACAGAAACAGGGTGAGTGAGGTGGGCAATCAGTTTCTACTCTCTATTTGGAGTGAAGGAGAGTTCATTCAAAGATTGTTCCAAAGGAGACAGCTTGGCTAACTGCAAAGCTGTTACGATCCAATAAGGGATCACTTATATAAGCAGTTAGGTAGACCAATCAGGGCCGCGCCGGGTGGCCGGGAATAGCCTCACCGGCGCAGCGGCGCACACTGAAGGACCAGTATATAAAGAAGGCCTTCCCAGGCCTTCTGTCTACTGGGCTCTTCAGCAAGCAACCAACTGATACAATCGACCAGTACCTTTTGGCTACTACTACCGTTATTCTTATTCTTGATCCCAGCGATATACTCCTGTGCTTGTAACGGTTCGTCACAAAAGCCTACCTAACGAAGACCTCATTAACTTTCTGACACCCATTCAGCCCGGGGATGGTATATAGGGTAGTCTTATAAGGCTGGACATTGCGTTCAAAATAAGCAGTATTAACCGTAGCTGTATTAATATTATTTTCTGCCGGTTTTTGTTCTTAATCAAGTCCCCCATGGTATAGATAGCGGGACTCGGATCCCGAACACGCAAATTAGTATTGCGAATCTTGTACGATAGGTGCTATAAATACTATTGTGAACGTAATTGATTTATAGAATCGCGTAATGAAAAGATGCCCGGGATGTGCTTGGTTGTGGTCGCCTTTTAGTAGAACAAATCCAACTCTAACAACTCGGACGTTCGCTTCGGAAGCCGATAGTCCGTTTATTGCACTGTCGAGTGCTCTATAAGTTATTGAATATTCCCCTTCTAACTCGTTTCATACGTAGGTACAAGAGAAAAGTTGGGACAGGTTCCCTTTCCGGGCTAAGAAATGTCACGGCGGTGGCAAACCACTACACTAACCAGCCCGTATCCCCGCAAAAGGGTACAAGTAACCGAAGCTGGCAATTCGGTTGCTCAAGTGGTCATATATAGTTGCGACGAATGACCAGGCCGTCACAAGAAATAGCGTTTACTTGTTCTTTTCTCGCATTTCTTTAATTAATCAATCCTTCGAGAGGTGCGGAAATATAGCCGATAGTGATTGTGGGGAGCTGTGTTTCTAGATATGGCGGTCAGAACCCTAACCCTAGTTCTGGCTCAGCCAGCACTAGGGTTAGGGTTCCTCAACCACCTGGTCGATTTAGGTAGTCTGCTATCGCCGTAACACGTGACTAACACCAATATCCGCTGAATTCGGTGGGGGTGGTAGGTAATATTACGAGCGACGTGGTCACGAGAGATAAAGCTGAACACGTTGATTCTAGGTCTATAGTAGAATCGCAAGATAAGGAATAAAAGAGGAAATGTTGGTGGGTCCCAGCCGCACTCTTAGTACAAGCCATCCACCGCCTGCTCCACTCGTGCCCTGGCATTTTGCCCACCGTTTCTAGACCTCCAGACTTTCCTCCTCTCTCTTCTAAATAGTATTATCAATTATATCTATCGATCCTCATGATCTCATAGGAAAACGTGCAAAGGCGCGCCTGGCGCCCAGCGTTTCAACCTAGGGCTAAGGTGGCCTGTGCACGCGGTACGACATTACGTGCCGGGACCCATCCGCCAGTGCCGTAACATCAACCCCCCCCCCCCCCCCCCGGGTAGAAAAAGACTCGTCCCCAGTCGTGCAAAATGTACAGAAAGCTAGAATACATGTAAAGTGGGTGCAGACCCCAAAATCCTCGCGTCACCTCCTCGCATCACTTGCTCGTACCGACGTGTCGTCTTATCAGTCGTGCCCCTTTTCTCGCGGGCACGTTATCGTCGTCGTGATCTGGATCAAACTCCTCCGCGTCCGCCGCCTCTAGCCAGTCTTCACCAACATCCTACGAGACCCAAGCCTCTGAACGACCTACCTAATTATTAACGTATCTTCAGCACCTATGTCGGTGGTACAAAGCCGCATGTTAAACTGCGATCCCCCATATCTAGACTAGGGAGGACTATATAGCTATGGCAATGCTACTATGTGACGAACCATTACAAGCATAGGAGTATATCGCTGAAAAATAAGAATACGAATAACGGTAGTAGTAGCCAAAAGGTACTGGTCGATTGTATTAGTTAGTTGCTTGCTGAAGAGCCAGTATCTAAAGAGGCCTGGGAAGGCCGTCTTTATATACTGGTCTTTAGGGACCCGATATTTTGGACCCGACGTTCTCGTACCAAGGAAGAGACTACTTATCCAGTCGAGGAGAATCGAGGCCTCTACTATTGTACTAAGCTTAGCTAGGACTGGTATTACGGGGCGAGAGGGCACCGTTGGAGGTTGTCACGGCAAAGAGGAAATGATTGTGATAAATAGCAATGATCCTATTTAGTAGAAGATCGAAAGATGAAGAAAAGAGGAAACTAGAATACAAAGAGTAGCCGCGGTACGAAAGAAGATATGGTTGTGCGCGGTACTAAGCCTGTAGTGGGGCTAGCCGCGTGAAGAGGCCTAGGGTAGGGTAGGTGCAAGTGTAGGTGACTAGCGGCTAAGCCGCGCCGTTACAGAGGTATGGTAAGATATGCGTTGTTGTGCAAAGGAGAGAAAAGGAGGATGTGCGTGGAGGACTGGCTATATGGGCGAGAGCCCAGACAGGCCTGTCCGTGTTCGCGGACGTGCAGTGCGACAATGTCATAGGCTAACCCGGTGATAATTGGGCAGTTACGGGTTAATCCGTGGCATCTGGACCGCACAGGCACCTGTAAAAGGAGAGTCAAGGGATAGAATAGTCTTGCTTCTTCATAATGGAATACGGCATCTTGATAATAGTAGAAGGTACCAGAATTTACAAAATTCCTATAAATTTGCCTATCCTCCCAGACCCTTCTGGTGGCACGCTAGAAAAAAGAAATAGAGAGACAGGAATTGAGAATAACATGGAATACATTATATGTCTTGCGAGAAACTAATAAACCAAACCAGTCCTGATATAGTACCGATAGATATCATCCATCCCTGGAGGTCACAACTAGACGATCGGTAATTCGGTGGTAGCCAGAGTACATTCTGGCCATTGCAAGTAATCCAAGAATGATCCTGTAAGCCATAGCCATGGCTCTCTGGATTATCTAGTACAACTCGGCTTTCGGTAGTTTCTGTAACTATGTTAATACGTCCAATGTTGGTAAGTAGGTAGCGACTGGTAGGTTCAAACGAGATATCGGTTATCACAGTACTAGTAGGAATCGTTTGGAGGCAGCTCCCCGACGCCGGATCCCAGATCTTGATTGTTCCGTCAGACGAACCGGACGCAAGCCGCTGGCCATCAGGCGAGAAGGCCACTGAGAGAACCCAGTGGCTATGGCCTTCTAGGGTCTGGAGGCATGCATTCCAATCCAATTCCACAGCCGGCTTAGTTTGAATCCATTTAGGTTCTTCTATGCTGAAATTTATCTTTGTTAAGCTACCGCTTGGAGCAAATACAAGCCCTGAAATGTATGTTTGAAGGGGAGCTTGCTCTATTATTGACTTATATGATAGAGCAAACCGGTAAGCATCCTAAACAAGCTTTAATAACTGCGGTTGATGATTGTCTTCCTATATCTCTAGTTAGACCAAGTTCCTAGTACGGAGTTAGACTTATACTTACTAGCAGGCCCTCGAGCTTTCTAATAGCAATAACGCCCGCAGGCATAGCTTGGAGTAGACTTAGAGCTTCCAGCCAGTAAAGGTACTTTGTCTTGAGGAATGTATAGACAACCCCGTTATCCTGTAAACGATCATGCGAGATCCAAGCTTAGGAAGGCGTCTCGGGATTGCCGGTAAACCCATAGGGTGGGCCCCCGACCAGCGGCAACTTGATCCCTCTTCGAGAGAACATCCCGGAGTCGCCCACCGACGGCTTCCGAGACTTCACCCAATTGCCCACTCCGAACAGCTTGCCCCAGACTCGGCGTGCTCGTGCCCACACCGTGCCATCTAGATTCCCTACCGGTGCCGGGGTCAATGGCCGTTTTATGTTCGTGCCAGAAACCGAGTCACACAAGTGATCAACCCAGTAGACGCACGAGTACCGTACCGTCGCTAGCGGGTCCGGATCCGGTACTTGGACCTTGTCGCTCGGAAATCCCGGTGCGCTTAAGCCGTACATGTCGCGTCGCAATACTATAAACATGGCTTCAAGTGACCTCGAGAAGATGGTATAATTCACATCTTCTTTCCCAGAAGGAAAAATCCACTTGAATGTCTCCAGAGAAGCTTGGTTACCAGCTTTATCAGAAGTATTGCCCAATAGAAAGTCCTTGGCGGATTGGTGGACAAAATAAACAGTCTGGTCTCGAAGAGTCAAAAACGAGCCGCAAAGCCCTATAAGCTCTTCTAGGGACTGCGGATCATTTAAGATATCGTTTAATATCTCGACGAGAATAGTTAATTCTTAAAGGCTAATGGGTCGGCAAACGATAGAGGAAACGGTAAGAATTTGCCTGCATAGATCCGTATGATTGGACTGAATAATCTGCTCCATCATCCGCGCATATAGGGAATCCAAGCCGGGGGGGAATGCCTGTAACTTTGTTAGTATCTCCCACTTCCGAACGCTCGGGTCCGTAAGTATTTAGTAGACTAAAGCTACCTAGAGAAAAGTCCTATTCGCGTTAGAAGAGAGATAGTTATGTACATCCGCCTGTAATGTGCTGTCGTACTATTTCTGCTCCGATAAGTGAAGAACTTTGTGGCGGATATATGTACTAACGGCAGTGGTGACGGCTTCGGCGTTTAGCTCGAAGCTGAGTTTAGACTGCTGCGCGACCATCGCCAACTGTTCTTCGATCTGCACCCAATTGCGACTAGATACAAGCCACTTGATACGAGCAGATATAGATAATATTTGGACGATTAATTTGAGAAGCTGCGGTTGGTCTGTTACACATTCGTCCAGAGCATTAATCACTAGATAGGTAACCTTCAAGTTCGGATCTTCTAACATCTCGTATAAAACCTTAAATAGGACGATCCATGCCATTGTATCATTGGAGGGGTATGTGTTCTCCGGTAGATATGAAAGTAGGCGTGGTTGCTAGTGGGCAAGTAGGTAGATTAAGCCTCGTAGCACGGCAGTTGCGTTATTGATGCGCGAGTCGGTAGCTTAGTAGAAGAAATACGCTAAGTTGCCGCCGTTAGCGATAACACGCCGCTCTAGCTCGTCGATAATACCGTATAGCAATATAGTCTTACCTTTGCTTAGATCTCCCTTAATTTAGAGCAGTCGACTTTCCTGTAGTTGGCGCCATTGGTTGAAGTTGGGGTTGTCGAAGACCTAGCGGTAAGCATCGGCTAGTAGACCCCCCTTCGCCAGCTCGATCCGCTCTTTTTCGACGTGCGGGTCACGCGGGTCCGTGGGCTACAATTTTGCTAGACAGAGGTAATCCTCGTGAATTTTATCTTGCAGCCGTTTCAATGCTTTTTGCCTTCCTTCACCGTAGAGAACCGGTATGTGTATATCGAAGATGCCGAATAGAGAGTACACCTTGTCTTCCTCGTATTGTGTATCACGCTTCTCGATCCATCGTATTCGTTCGGCGACGCTGAAATTAGATAGAGGGACACCTTAGAAGGCTTTTCGCGGAATTCCGGTTATATCGTGGATTTCTTGTTTTAGAGACTCCTTATCTCCCAGGCGCTCGCCCTCTTTAGAGAAGAATTCGACGATCGTTAGGGTAATGAGCTCTTGGAGGGTCCATCCTCGGGAAAACTATTTGCTCTTTCGAAAGGCCGGCTATTAACCGGGGCCGTCGCTATACTAATAGGTTGAAACGTTTGTTAGGTATATGTAATATTTTACTGCGCTGCGGTACTAATGGAATATGGAATTGAGAGTGTGTTGAAGTTTGGCGCTGTCAGACTTGTCGATGTAGTATGTATCGACTTAAAAGAATTTTAACCTATCGCGCGAGGCTTAGTCTCCGCAAAAACGAATCTTAGTGTAGCTTGCTTTGTTCTTACCTATACCGTCCGTTATATCTCTGAAGAGGACCTCTTCGGGACCCCATATATATAAAAGTATCGCGTACGGTGGAATTTTATCGTTGGGGAGGTCCTCCGTTAGACGGACTCCGCCGGTATCGTTACGCTCTAGGAGTCGCATTGTAGAGTCCGCCAGACTCAGCTCCCTTAGTAGCTAATTATACAAATGTTCGATGGTGAGAAAAGGCTCGCAGGCTTCGCGAGCGGACGGTTTATATTCGCGGGACTATAGGTATAGTTAATTAGTAGTTAAAATAGGGGGAGTTGGTCGACAGATGAGAACGAACTACTTAGTATACGTAACGGACAAAATTCGTAGCGTATATCTCGGTGGGTTTGATGGGGAGCCCGGAAGGTGGTTGTTGTTGTTGTCTTTGTTTTAAGGCGCAGCCTATGCTTGGATTACTAACCCCGTACGTTGGGCATTTTATTTGCGTTGGCGCTTGGAGAATAGGAGCTAACCGCGTATAATTCGAAGTATCGTCATTGGCCGTATTGGTCGTACGCTAGTCCGTTACCGCCTTGCCGGAGGTAAGGTGGGAATTCAGGACGAGCGTATGGGAAATATATGAATGCTATTATTTAGATAGGCGAAGAAAGGGAATTAGGCTGGGAAGGAGAAATGCCAAGCCTGCCCTGGAAGAGTTATAGTACGAACTTGAGCAAAGGCTAGACAGTACCTTCCCATGGGTTATTGCACTGAAAACTACGTAAGCGTTGAGTCGCCCTACTTACCCGGTGCTACGTAGCAGGATATATGCTGACAAGAGGTCAGCAGGTTAGAAGTGGGCAAATGTCGACCGTTTTTGGCATTGTACTATACCTTTAATATTTCTCAAGTATAGTTGGTCCGTGCCCAAACACTTTGAAAGTATGTAGAGCGGACGCCAATTTCGCTCCTAGCTGTAACGAACTTGCTCAACTTGTCCATATCGTACATGAGCTTCCTCCTCACTACAGTCGCATTCGAAATCGGCTTCCGATTTTGTCGGGTCGCCCAAAATTCTCAGCGCACAGACCTTTACGGCTTGGCGCTGACACGGGACAATTGCGAAGTACTCGTCGCCGAGTAGGATATTTGTTGGGCCGAATCAAAGGCTGACAGTCATTAGTATTCTCGTACGTACCATACAATACTACAGGACGCTGGCGGAAGACGACCATTCTCGACTGATTCATAAGCCAGCGGCCCTCCTAGAGGGCGTTTTGTGGTGGCTGGAGCGGCGGACCGCAAAGTCGGAGGAAGAGTACTCGCTAAACTGGGCCTCTATCATAGCCTTATCAGCTCTATCAGCCTCATTAGCTGAAGGCTGGGTTTGGGTAGGGCTGTCGGAGTCCTCAGGGCCGGAGGGAGCGGAATTGTAGTTGGGCAGCTTACCGGAAGACGTGGCGGAATCTTCTTGGCTATTAGGGGGGGTGGGGCGGTCGTGTTTCCTAGTGAAAAGAATGCCGCCGACAAGTTAGAGCAGCCGCTTTATACGGCCCCGCTACCCGATGAATTTGATGTGTACTCCTCAAAGAAGATCGAAGTCGAATATTCTAAAGAGAAGTTTAGGGAAGGAAAATTCTCGATTCTAACTACCTTTCTAACTATCCTTGGCGTTGGCGTTGATGTTGGCGCCTAGTGAGAGCGAAGGTATGTACGAACTATTCCGCTTAGTACCTGCGTTCGTAGCATCTCTTATTATATAATTAATAAAACCCCTAGTACCGACGATCTCTATATATTTTAGCGCGTCCAAACAACCCAATTTATCCCTTAACAATCCTACTTCTAAAAATGCGTTTCTACGGACCCCGTCCGCTGCTACTTCAACCGCTCCCGCTACCGCAAGCCCGTCTATATTATTACTAATCTCAAAACCGTCTACGGTACGCAAGTTAAGTCACATATTCTCCGCTCGTATGGTAGTACTGCGGCCATCGCTACGGACAGTACGGTATAGAGCAGCGGCACGATGCTAGTCAGCGTTTAACTTGGAGTAGAGGGCAAGACGGAGATAAAACGGGGTACGGCGTTTGGCGGGAGCAGTGATTTTATGTTAGCGTTTCGGGTGTGTAAGGTGCGGGTGGTGAGGAAGACTAGAGTGGTGGATGAGTAGGAGGATTACAATAAGGGGGCGATGCTGGAACGAAGGCGGGAGAGGGTGGAGGAGAGATTACCGGAGGTTATAGTGGAGAAGCTTCCAAGGATGATACTACGGTCGCGATACGCCTCGCTTCTATCTTATTTGGACGTTTGTCCGCTAGGACGGACGAGATCGTTATTGGCGGGTCGCTATAGCGGTAGGAGCGATGTCAATCCCTTCCCTTCCGGGTTTTAGTATACTATATATTATCGCTTAGGAGAAAACGCTCGTTGCGGTCTTCTAATAGTGACGAATGGAGGTGGGGCCTGAAGACAATGTGTTGGGATATGTTGGGATATGTTAGGATTAGAATCTCTTTGGTACTTTTTGTTGATGCTCTTTTACTTACGTTGGTTTTGCCTTCCAGCTTTCTTTCTTTTTAAAATACCCTACTCAATTAAGGACTACATTTGGGTTTACCAAGGGCGGTAAAAAAAATGTTCCGCATGTTGGAGTGATCATTGGTACTACGTTCGCACTGAGTTACTAGCCGCTTGGTTCAAGTGTCCCGAGGGAATAGAACGCTCCTCATCCTGCTCCTCGTCCTCCTTCTCGTCCTACTCTTCGTTTTCTTCATAGTCCCCCCCTTTAATATCGCTATTGTCGACAACATTGCTAATATCTCGAGACTAACAAACGCCACCCTTCTACTACACAGCAAAAGGCAGAATTTTAGTCAGTCTCGAGATATTAGCAATGTTGTCGGCAATAGCGATACTAAAGGGAGGGACTATGAAGAAAACGAAGAGCAGGACGAGAAGGAGGACGAGGAGCAGGATGAGGAGCGTTCTATTCCGTCGGGACACTTGAACCAAGCGGCTAGTAACAACGAGAATGGCAATCAGAACAGCGACATTGACACTGACGCTGCTATCAGTGTCGGTTGCGGTGATGCCAAAGTTAACAGCAATATGAAGGATACTAATACCGATACCGATATGTATCGATTCTGGGGAGGTCGCCGAGTATCGAAAGTGCGCCGGATAGGAAAAGCGAAGCAAGTGGTATTCCAGAGGTATCAATAGTCCCGACGTAGTAGGGTATGGTGTTTTGAGGAGGAGATTCAATAATGTCCTGAAGGAATTGCTTAGCCTCGTTATGTGTGAGCGGGTTGAGGTCGAGATCGAAATTGATGGGAGTTATTGTTTTCGAGTGAGAAAGGTATAGCCGTGAAAACCCGTCATTATTCCGATCGTGTTGGACTGCGAATTGATCATGATCCGGCAATGGTAGAGCTCGTTTAGCAAGATCTTTGTTATCCCTCTTTACCAAGCACTACAGAGATTTCGAGTACAGCGCTCGCATCACACCTGTGGCAAACCTCCTTGTCTTTATCCAGCGAACGATTAAGCATGCCAACAGTCTCATCACAACCAGTTTCTGCAAAGGCGGTAAAAAATCTTCCACATGCTGGAGTGATCATTGGTGCTGCGTTCACACTGAATTATTAGCCGCTTGGTGCAAGTGTCCCGAGGGAACGGAACGCTAATTTAGTTTGGTGCACCCCAGAGAAAGTGGGGCTGTTGTAGAATAATTGGATAGTATACGGTTGGAAAGAAACGTAGCATCTCAAAGTGATAGCCCAGTTATACAAGGATGACTTAACGATACTGTATATCTCACGGTGTTATATGTATCAGATATCACCAACCGGTGAAAATTTTCCTGAATCTAGAACGGATGTCTTGGATGTTTAGAGTCTATAACTCAATAGTAAGGATGACAACGATACTGTATATCTCACGGTGTTATATGTATTAGATATCACCAATAGTTGAAATTTTCTTGAATCTAGAATAGATGCCTTGGATGTTTAGAGTCTATGATGCAATAGTGTGTATCACTTCCAATTCTAGTTCTTTTGAGAAGGGCGAAGGTAGCGAGCTACAGGAAGATTCTTCAACGTGAACATCGCAATGTCGCGAATCCCCGAGTCAACCTCTTTGTGCGTGAGGCCGCCCCAACAAAGCGGGATTGCTGTTTGGTGGTGCCGTTGTAGTTCCGAAGTGAAGCAGGTTTGATCGGATGCGGGGATCGCGCGGGCAGTACAGCCGACTATTTCTGCTGAGTCGTCATCTTTTGGATCCGTGCCACCTTTAGTTTACAGTCGATTATACTTTGGATTAGAATACGCTTATAGAGAGCGAGATGTGGCATCGTGGTTCCAGGAGGAGGTATCTCAGTGGGAGAGACGGAGATAGAATTCTTATTTGTATTCTATATACTTAGGATTCTAATTTAGTACGTTTTACCGCTTCCTCCACTATGTTTTCTCTTTTCCTCTTCTTCTGTCCCTGTTTTGGTAGGCATTCCTTATTAATAACTACTCCTGTTTGCCCATTACAACCGTGAACATCCGACGTATGTGTAAGCCACGAAGCGAGGTCATTAATCTGGATATTCTCCCCTTCTCCCTTACATTTGGGACAATCGAATGGCTTGTCGATCTTGTGATACTTATTCATATGCCTTGAAAGACTATTTCCGGCATAGAACAATTGGCCGCATCTTAAACAAGGAGCGGATTTCGACTTGGTAGTTGTAGCCATTGGTTTGGGTTTGACGATTGGTGTAGTGAAGAGATCTGGAGTATTGATGGAACCATGTACTCTTTCGACATGGTTACTCCACTCCGATGCCCTCTCGATTCTATACTCCTCCTTTCCTTGCCGCTGACATTCGGGGCATGAGAAAGGTTCAAAGGTCGTTGCCGTGAAATGGACGCTCCGATGGTGTCTACTGAGGTTACGTCGACGAGTGAAGCTTTGTAGGCAGAGAAGACATGTAGAGAGCGTGGAAGCTGCTTTCTTATGTTCGGAGGCTGTTTGCTCCATTTCCTGAGCAATCCCTTCTACTTCTCCGTACCTATCATTCAGATACGCAAAAAGCATTTCCGGTATTGCAAGCCGCTTTTGGGTAGTTTGGTCAGAACCACTGTCGGTCGAATTTGGAAAAAGCATTTTCGTAGCGGTGTCGGAAACCGGATCTTTGGGGTTCAAGTATCGACCAATGATTGTTGCTGCAGGTAAACTGGGACCGAAGGAGCATCTGAAAGGATTTGGAGGGGGGGCTGGCATATCTTCGGTTGACAGGCCGCGAGCCCTAAGGGAATCAACTTTAGCGAAGTAGTTTTCTCGAGCCTGCTTGACAGCCAAGTTTGACAATACCGTCCGTAAATCTCCAATTTTTGCGGAAAGTTGCTTTACCTCTCTATTGTCTGCAGAGAGTTGGAGCTCTTCCCGGAGATGACGACGCTGTGCGCGAAGTGCTTTCATATCCTCGCGATTTTCAAACGTTTCTAGCGTAGCCGGTGTCGGATAAAGCGGTGCTTTGTCATCCCTACGCAAGGATGCGGAGGCCAGTAGCTTGAATAGCTTGGAATCGTCTTCAGATGTACTATCGAAAACGAATGTCATCAAATTGTGTGGAATATGCCTCGCTTAGTAAGAGGTTTCGAACGTTTGTGTATTATGGCTCAGGATGTGGTTTCGAATAGCGGATGTAAGGGAACCTTGTGTAAAAATTGTAAGCAAAATAGTAAGGGAAATAGGTAAAAGCTTCTTACTATTAATTTTATTTCTACCGCCGATTCGCAGCGCATAGGGGCGGAGAGTGTTTCTGTTCCCCGCTACTAACTATGTCCGGTTCCAAAGTTCTAGAAATTTGTAGTACTTTAGGGGAAAGATAGGCTTTTCTTGCATCCTATCCTTCTACCTAAGTTCAATGCAATTAATATCTTCTAAGTTTGGACGCTGAAGTAATTCGTCGAACGATGAAAACTCTGTTTCGAAGGCATCATCCTGTAGAGCTTGAATAGCTACAAACGTAACTAAACAAACGATTTGGCATGGTACTATAGTAGTAGAAAAGGTGACCCTAGAAAAGTGTTAGTTTGGGATCAACGGTTAAAGGCAAGAATATATATATATCTGCCCCCTTATTAATTTTATTAGCCGATAGCTTGTTCTGATTGATCGTGATCTGAGTAATAAGCCTTGGTTCCTTTGTATTCGGATCGCGAACGATAAGTAGCTTAACTTGTCGATAAAGTATGTTCTTATAAGTGCCGGGCCGAAAGCCAATGCTTCCTATAAGTACCAATGTATGAAAGGCAACCCGATGTCTAGGATCACAAGGTATATCGACTGCGCGTTCCCACAAAGTGCTAAGAATGAGCAGAACATCGTCTGTTGTGGCTTCGGTTTTCTCAAATGTTTGTTTGCATGAGAGGTTGAACTTTTGTGCAAGAGTTGATTTGATCTACTGTGAGAAGAAATGTCAGTACATAGTATCGGTATGGGTAAGGAGGGAATCTACCTGGATAATCTCTCTACGGGCCTTGCCACGGTTGTTAAGCAATGTCCATTGTTCGGAATCTTCGTCTGAGTCTTCGTTTGAATCTTGATCCCTTCTCTTCGCGAGTACTACAGCATCAGCTTGAGCTACTATATGCTTCCATAAAGCAATAATAGTCACTACTGATTGAACTGTTGGTACCTGCTTCTGTTCCTCGGTACCGTCTATATGCAGACGCCTGCATCTTGCATAGCGTGTATAGTCGGCCAGAAAGCTCTTGCAGATAGCAATGGACTTTTTCTTGTTTTGGCACACGCCAAACCAAACCTTATCAGCCTCTTTTTCTGTTAATTGTAACACATCTGTGACAAATCTTAAAAGTGTTAGTACGCAATATTAAAGAAAGCAGCAAAATGATAAGGTACATACCTATTCCATAGACGCCACGCGCGTTCTCGCTCGGCTTTGGTCTTCTTACAAAGCGAACGCTCATGTGTTGTTACCGTAAATTCGTCGACGTCGGCAAATGCTCTTCTTTTCCGTTCTTCGTCGTCGGGTACAGTCGGCGGTATCGGCGGTTTTTGTAGCTTCATCCCTTCCGTATTGCATATGGATGGAGTGTGATCGGCACCGTGAAACTCAAACAATACCTTCTCAAGCTGCAATAGCTAACGAGCTCAGTGTGTTTGGGAGAAATTCATTAGAAAACTCGGAAGGAGGGTTTGATATGAAAACCAATGCAACCCTCGCAACGTAGGGGCCGTAATTCATGCGGTAGAATCAACTGGGAAGAATGGATATACAGTGAATGCAATGAGAATGGGACAAAAGTGTGCTTATTTGGTTCGGTCGGGAATCTGAGGGTAAAGACGCGACTTATATCTCGAGGCCCTTCTGATGTTCACCGAAGCCAACCACACCTCCCAAAAGCCAACCACACTTTCCAAAAGCTAATCATACCTTCCAAAAGCTAACCACACTTCCCAAAAGCTAACCATACCTTCCAAAAGCCAACCACACCTCCCAGTTAGAAGTACTAAGTATATGGAGTAGGTGTCAGGGGTAAATGGCAGGGGTAAGTACCTTGTGTAGTGTGTGCCTAGCCCACTCAGCTGGGCTTGGCGTAAGTGGAACGGTGCACTCGACGGCGAAGGCAATGGGAAAACGGTTCCAGAAACGGGAGCGGCGTTTTCAGCTGAGTCATCCAAACCCCTGTCGAAAACGGCTCCCATAGATAATCTTCCCCTCAGTGGCTTATCTATGGGAGAGCGGACGGGATCCCGAGTTTTCCACTGGGTATGGTCGTATGTGATTATTTGCTCCTTCAGCGCTGCTTATAAGTGCAATAAGGAAGAGTGTAAATTGGGAGTGTGATGCTATGGGTGGCTGCTGACGCATGTGTGTCTTCTTACAAAGACTCCCCTTTCCAAGATCGACGAACAGCAACCCCTTGCGACCCAGAAACCACTGCAAAACCAAGATGCTCGCCTGTACCACTTTCAACCACACCATATTGGACCTTGGGCTCCTCTTCTTGCTCTTCTTTTTCGTTCTCGTCGTTGAGGTTCTTCGTTTGGCCTAGGTGGCGGAAGTGATTAGCCAGTTCGTCAGCTGAAGCGTTGCCACTGACACCTGTGAAGACACTGGCCAACTGTTGACATTGTTGCTACTGACCATCACCGCCACTAACACTATTGTAATTCTTCGATGGTCTCTCGCTTGGTGTTTCATCGTGGATAGATGCATCGTCGCTGGCTAACCCGTCCATGCCCGGTGTGGGGTCTTCTCATGTTTGTTCGGCTTTGGTCCTTTCTTCCTGTTGAAGAAAGGCGTTGGTAAGTTCAAGAGGACTTATGGAGAAATCTCTTCCCAGTCTCCACCAACCCCGGAAAAGAAATAGAATAGCTACTGGTCCCACAAGGCTTACTATAACGGCGAGGGCAAGGGCCAGACGATTAGCAGTATACTGTACTTGGGTGGAATGACGAGTGTACGGAACGCCTTTCTACATAGTATTAGATAGGGGTATACTATTTTCGCCTCTTAGATCCTCGTTGGAATGGCCGGCGGCGGCACGGATAGACATGCGGAAGGCTATTTCGCGGTAACTGTTGATGATATAATCCATGGGATCGTTGAAGTACTGGTAACATAGTGAGCGGAAATCACTAGTAGTCCAATTCGCAGTGTATAGGTTGGTAATAAGACCTTCGTAGTTCATCGCGTAACCGTAAGTGAAGTCAAACTGCATCCAAGAGCTGGAGTTGAAGAGTGAGGTTCCTAAATGCCAGAGGGGCAGCACGGTGTTCTCCGTAGGATACAGGAGGTCCTGCATATACGGATATCTTTCTGATGTGTTAATTTTTGATCGGCCTGACAGCACATAGGGTAGGCTCAAGACTATCATTGTGACGACTTATATGGGCTCTACAAATCTGTCGTCCTTCCAGCTCTTTGACTGCAAGGTCGCAATGTCTCCCTGGAGGCTCAGTTCGTATAGTACTGCTCTAGGGTTAAGAATGCAAGTATGGGTAAGAAAAGTACCATTGCAGTGGGTGTCAGCTTTCCGCCGTGTGGTAATTTTCATTATTGAATTGTTTGTAGAGATAGTAGCGGGAGTATATGCAAGACCCTCGTTCATGATTGGCATGACGGTGGTCTCAAATATGAGATTTTTTGGAAATACCTTGTTTTCTAACTAGTCTTTGTACGACCCCTTTTGATCAAGATGATAAGTATCAGAGCTGTTTCTTAGCTCCGTGCAGTTGATAACATCGAAACCGAATGCCTGGAGCAATGATTTCAAATTAGTCATAACTAGTGGAAGACGGCTTAAGATGACGCTGAGATGATCACGTTATTGAATCTAGGACGTATTTTACCTTAATAGTTAAGATGCAGTTCTCGCAGTTTATTCCTGGAATCCGCATGGGCGCTTTGTCTAAATAGTCGCGGACCACATCTGAAAACCCGGGAGCGAATAGCCCAATGGGCTGCGTATAGTCCACATCTAAACTGCCATACTTTCTCCTCCAAAGGCTGCTGACGTTCAAGGTGATCGGAACATCAATGGTATTGTTCAGAAATACACTGACAACCTGTACGTATGAGGCTCGTTGCATCAAAGGACCGCGAAGCAGGGTTGTAATTGTGACGAGAATAGATACTGTTTGATGTCAATGATGCTATCACAGAATGGATGTCATATAGTTGGGATAGGGAAGTAACTGAATAGGTGCTAACCCAAACTGACGCGAATCGCCTTTCCCTGAGAGATAGACTTGATTGCGCTTATGGTGCTCGAAGATCCAGCCCAGTTATAGTGAAGGCTGCTGAGCTAAACATTAGGTCAGTTACTATCATGCTAATGATTGTGGCATGATTGAAACTCACTGGCACCGGCATTGTTACTTGAACCTAGAAGAATATTACGGCTGCTTGGGCAAAGGCAAGCCCTATCAGCGCGTTTGCAAGCGTTGAGGTGTAAGCCAAAAGGACACCGGGTTGCTTGAGCCCCGACCAGTCCTTTTCCAAGCCACCATCACTTTCGAGAACGACTCCTATAGCAATTCCTATACCTAGTTCGCTCGTTCAGTTAGCATCGCCATCAAGTGTTTGAAGTGGGGTGTCAGAGAAGGTATAATAATGGGTACTCACAACATATGCAAAGGACTAGTAGGAGGATCCCAAACCAGGGAAAACGTCTGAGACCGCCTGGCTTCCAAGCAATTCTGTCGGGAGAATCCTTGGACGAATGTTTGTTGTAAGGAAACATTGGGTTCATGATCGATGATTCCATGGTTAAAGTTCATAAAATTCTTGTTGTGGTGGGGCCTGTCCCACCTCTGCCATTCACTGGCCTTGTTATGTGGGTCCATGAGCTCACACCACCATTGTATTTAGCCCTCCACAT
>MU859350.1:0-29616 GCA_033297205.1 Pseudoneurospora amorphoporcata
TCTGTGGAGACTAAGTTCCCCAGTGACCAGCCTACTATACTACTGAGTAGTACAAGGCAGTTACAAGGCACAGTACTAGCCACACGTTAACAAATATAAATCAGTTGGTAAAAGCCTTTAAAGATATTAAAGCTTATATATAAGTTTATAGCCGATTCCTTAGCCTTACTTATTAAATTAAGTAGTTGCGTTAATTAATAAATTAGGAAATTAATATATGTAATATTCTTAAATTACTATTAACGTTATATAGTAATAAGTTACCTACTATTATTAATTTCGTTTAATAGATCTCTTAAAGTATAAAGCCTACTATTCGCGAAGTTTTTCGTTAACTTTTTATTTTCTTAGAACTTTCGATTTAAAGTTTTAAATTCCTCTTAGGCCAGTATTTGATTGAGTTTAATATATTTTTTCTTATTTAAGAAATTCTTACTATATAGTGACGTTTTTTTTATTAAAATAATAGGTTCGGAATAATACTAGTAAACTTTAAAAAAGAACTCTAGTATACAGCTATTAATAAAATTCCTCAATATTCGCATTTTTAATTAGTAATAAGTAAAATAGATTAAGTAAGCTCTCTTTATTCTTTAAACGTCTTGATTTATAAGACTGTTAAATTTTACCAACGGTACGTTAAATTGATAGTTATTATAATTTATTAATGTTCTGTTACAGACTAGACTGCCGTTCGTCACATGTTCCCAGTACTAGGGAACTATTATCGTTGCCTCTTTCTTAAATTTTAGAAAATATTTATTAGCTAAATATTATTCAATTAAGTAATAATATTTAATCTTCTTTTAATATAGGTTCCTTTAGGTAATTCTAATGTTTTAATATTTTTATTTTAAAGATAGAGGGCACTATTATTATTTTTATATTTAATATATTAAAGTTAATCGAAAATTTCGTCAATGCTATGATTCTATTATATCTCTATCGCGTAAGGAATGAATAAATTCTTTAATATAGATTTTAAATAACCGATTATTACTTTAAATTACCTTTATCTAATTACAAATAAATTACTTTAATATTCTCTTATTAGGCTAAAAGCGAAATTAATATTCTTTAGTTTTATAAATTAGGAATTAATTAGAGTTGTAATTATGATCTAGTAATTTAAAAATAATTAATAGGCTATATAGAACAGGATAGGACTTATTTAGAATATAGTTAATTTAGGTATAAGGTTAGGCAAATTAAGTATAAATCTAGATTAATTATTATGTAGAAGTGGAAAGAGCGTTTTATAAAACGAGAGTTCCAGTAAATTGGGTAGATTAAGTAAATTATATAAAGTAGTTTAATATATTTTATTTTAATGAGAGTCGTTTGTTATGTAAGTAGTTAAATATAATAGAAGTGGTTAATTTTATTTTAATTAAAATAGAAGTTGTATTTAGATTAGAGTAAAACCTTTGGGTAATTTTTTATTACTTTATAATTAACAGTTAAAAAATGTAAAACCCGCTTAGACCTGTTGCCGCAGAAAGTGGTGGGTGGGGTCGCGAGTGGGGTTTCGGAGGCCCAGCTGAGTCTAACTAAGACTACATCTGACACCTAGACCTCTGCGCCGCTGCGTACCCCGGCTAGCTCAAGTAAGGTGGAAGTGCGGGAGATCTACATTCGGCTAGCGTGTTCAATGCAACTGCTTTTGTACCACTTCAGGACACACAGCCTAGGAAGACTGCCACCTCACCACTCACCCACACCTGTTCTTTCTTCTTCCGCCTGAAACCTTCTCCCAACGACACGTTTTCATTGCCGACCGCCACCCTTCCTCAACTTCAGCTTCATATCTCCAATTTCCAACCATAACCGGAATCACTCTAGGCAGAGTTTGGTACTGTTATCTGCCAACTGTCAACGCCACTCATCAACACTCCTTATCTGCTCAACGCTCTCGAATTTCTTAACGACACCTGTACGAAAATGTCTGGCGTGGACATCATCAGTCTCGTCTCGAGCGTCATATCCATTATCGACGCAGCCGTAAAGATTGCCAACGCCTGCAATGATGTCTACGGGCTGCCTGAAGCGATGAGGGAAGCCCGTGTTCGGCTGCCACTAGTAGCGAAGACGCTCAACCAGGTTCGAAGTGGCTTGAAGCTCAGCGAGGATGATGTAAAGGGGTCTTGCACGGCAATGACGGGAGTTCTGATGTCATGTGAACAGAGGGCCGCTGCATTGGAAAAGATATTCCGAACACTCATACCGTCAGACGCCTCCAGGCCATCAGCGCGGAAGCGGTTCACCACGGCTGCCATGATGACTTTCCATATGGGCAAAAGCCGAAAGGTGGAACCGCTCATGAAGGGAATACTGGAAGATATCCAACTCATGGCCGACAGCCGTGCGTTAGAAAGCTTTGATCAGGATATTCAAAAGCAGATTAGAGCGGCAGCACATGCCGCTCTGGCCATGGACTTGTTGTCACGGCCCGTGTCTCGGAGGCAAAGCACTCGGTACAGCTGGGATGATCGACCTCCCTCTCTGGAGTCGTCCTCAACATCATCATCACCAGAGATCCCGACCACTCCATCGCCCCCGCCGAGCTCGGTGCATTATTACAGTCAGGAAAACCGTGGGAGTGGAATGCAGTGTATACATGCTGGTACCGGCGTCCAGAACAATTACACTGGTCATGGTGTCTTCTTTTCCGGGCCAGTTTCTGGTCCTTTTCACGTCACTACGACCGCCCGATGACAACTGCCCTTTGTCCACTGGACCACCATCCCAGACTAGGATGGGGCATCGGTTTAAGTCCATTGGTTACCCATTTTCTGGGATCACCGGGCGGGTAGGATCCACGTGTTTCGGAGACGCTGCCGCCCATGCATGAACCGATGATGCTTGTAGGCGAATGGGGAGTGATAAATGGGTAGAGTCCCCGGATCGGATATACACATTCCTTGCATAAAATGTGAGGTTAAGTGCTTGTGGGACCATGGGAAGAACCAAGCTTACACACGGCGCCCGTGCCGGAGATCTTGCGGTTGGGTGGGATCTAGGCGTGCGGCGGCGATCCTGGCCACGGAGATGAAGACGACAGTCGTGGAACCCGTGAGCAAACTTTAAGCGTTTGACAATGCGGGAGATCTGGCCTTTACTCGCGGAGAGGACGGGATATCCAGCTGGGCATCTCAGGGCATCATTCATCAGCTTGGCATCATGAACATGGGATTAAAGCAGTTTCGCAAGAAAGGTGTCAAATATGGAGTGGATAGAACGCAGAACGAGGGAGGCTGCAAGTCACTTGGGAGCTCAAACCGAGCCATGGTTAATAGAGTGTGTTAATTTCTGTAAATACAATGCAAGAAGCCTTCTGACAGTAAACGTAAATCTCTCTTGAGTGTTTCAGAGGGAGGTAAGGGTGAAAGGAAAGAGCTTAACTTTCCCGCACCGTCCCTAATGTCCTCGCGTACCCTTTTTTGACTTGATATACCGCACTTACTCCACCCGACAGCTGAATAACAGCTAATATGTAAAGTACCCCGTTTTATATAATAAAATCAGTCCGTAACTCCGCATGTAATATTTTCTCGCACAGTCAAGGCTACCTCTATATTTCAGCATAACATTCTATACCGCCATCGCTAGCGATAGCGATTGCGATAGCGACTGTAATAGCGACTGCGGTATACTAAGTCGATTGCTGTCGCAGTTGCTGTCGTGGTTGACTCGGCGTACCGCCATGTTTAAAATATTAGAAATACCGAAATTTTTATATAAAGACGATTGAAAACTATATCAGCTATCATAGCGGTATATTAAGTTAAAAAGGGTACATCAAATCAAAAGGAACGGTGCGGGAAGTTAAGCTCAAAGGAAATGTAAACGTGAAGAACGACATAAAGACCAGCGCGGAAAAACCAACAAACAAAAGAAAAGGGAACCAAAGAACTCACTCCAGCCTGCAACGATATGATGATGATCTCATCCATCTGTTTGCGCAGCGGTGCAAAGACCACCCAAGAGACCTTCGCTATCCATCCAACCGCCACCAAGACCATGGGAACCACCAGAACCACGGGACAGAAACCTTACCACCTCCTCCCAGTCCCTGCCCCGCGGTTCGAAATCTGTCGCATAGTCCCTTGCCGTACGGTCTCTACCCCCTGGCCCTTCATGACGGCCATCTTTCACGCCAACATCAGCGCCCTTCCTCACCAAGCACTTCACCGCCGCCAAATTTGCCCGCTGCGCAGCGTACATCAAAGCCGTCCTACCCTCCGCATCCTTGACATCCAACTTCGCACCAGCTTCGATCAAGATGTGCACCATGTCGCTCGCCATCCTGAGGTCAGCCGGCCCGCCTTGGATCCGGCAAGCAAGATGGAGAGCCGTACGTTTCTGACAGTCCTTATCGTCCACCAAAGCCCTATCCCTATCCCTATCCCATGCAGCTGCCTCATACCCCAAGCCGCGTACGAGTGCCCTGACGGTGCTCAAGTGCTTGTTCTCAACAGCAGAATGCAGAGCCGTCTTTTCGAGGAAGCCCTCCTTGACGTCCCTCTTCGCTCCTGCGTCCAGCAGAAGCTCCACGGCCTCCTGACGCCCGTGCGCGGCAGCGAGGTGCAAGGGGGTGTAGCCCTCTCTGTCTCGTTCATCGATCTTTGCCCCGTTCTCCAGCAGAAGCTTGACCACGTCCGCCCACCCCTTTTGCGCAGCAATGTGCAGGACCGTGTTCCCGTGCTTGTCAGCCACTTCCACATCGGCCCCCTTGTCCACTAGTAGTTTAAGAGAGTGCCGATCGCCTAGGAGGGCGGCGTAGTGAGCGGGTGTTCGTTGTTCGATCAAATCGCGCGTGTTTAGCAAGGCGGGTATGTCGATGGAGCCTAAGCTCAGGGCAAGGAGCGGGTCCTCGAGAAACTCGAGCAAGAACGGGAGAGCAAAGTGGTACTGCCTTTGGACGGCATCATGGACGGAGTTTCGGCCTTGTGGATCTTGCCAGCTGGGGCCGGGAAGCCAGTATATCAGAAAGGCGGCGGTTTGTATGAGAGGCTCGTAGTACGGGCGTCGTTGGGGCTGTGATCGGGGGCCTGACAAGGTCGCGTGTGCGTGCTCGTCGGCATGATTGGGGCTGAGGCGTGTGGGAGAACGATCGATGTAAGATCGTAAGCGGCGAAGTAATCGGGGCGTTTCAATGCTACTGGCCCGCCTTACGCCTCTCATTTGTCCCGTAGTGCGGTGCTGGCGTGGTTCGGTAATCAGACTCGTGTCGATGTTCGGACCAACGCCCTGGTCGGCAAAAGGAAAGTTCGGAGGCAGATTCACTGTCAAGTGTTGGAAATTAGTCGAGAAGCGCACCAAAGACAGGTTGGAAAGGCGGAGGCGACCTACCGAAGATAGGTCCGTTGTTGATGTATTGGAAGTTGTTGATGATACCAGATTCGGTGATGTTCTGACAACCATGACCATCATGCATGATTTGCGTTCCATCCCCGTTATTGGTGTAGGTTGCTGATGCATACCTCGACCTAGCCATACCGAACACAGCTGGTCCAGAAACACGGGTCCGGGTGTGGCTGCCGTGACTGTCTGTGCTTTTTCGAGCTTATAAGA
Organism: Pseudoneurospora amorphoporcata; assembly: GCA_033297205.1. Lineage (NCBI taxonomy): Eukaryota > Fungi > Ascomycota > Sordariomycetes > Sordariales > Sordariaceae > Pseudoneurospora > Pseudoneurospora amorphoporcata. Next base: position 5,575 of record MU859350.1, read on the forward strand.
ATGGGACGGGAAGGGGCGGGAAGGCCGGTATATAAGAACGTCTGAGCTCACAACCTGCTTGTTTCTCTGTGAGAGCCTTGTTTGAGATGGGTCCCCTGTTGGTCTTTCCTTTCCCTTGGGAATCCTGTCTTTACGGGTACTTTTTGTAGGAATGCGGTAGGAGTGAGTGGTAGTGCCCAGCGAGTGCCCAGGCCCCCAGACACAGAATATGCAGTGACGAGGGAGGTTGAAGATGGGGCTAGTGTGGGAATTGGAACAAAGGAAGGTGCAAAGGAAGGTTCCCCGAAAGAAGACTCTTTGGGAACAATTTTGGCGAGTGAAGATCACTGCTCGAGCCGGACAATTGAAACTCTAGCAGCGGTGACCCCATCCCCGTGTACCCCGTTTACTCCATACCCTCGCAGCCTCGTTAAGCTTGTTCTCTTGACGCTCCTAGTCTTACTTTATCTCACAGTAGCAGACTATCTATTGTTGTCCTGGAAAAAGTTGCAACCGACAATCTAGGCCTACAACGGGGTGGTTGCTCCGTCGGAAGTGCCGCCGGGAGACGAGAACATCAGAGCATTTCTTTTTCTGGCTTGTGTCTTGTCCGCCTTCCGTCGCATCTGGATAGCCCACTCGTTTCCGCCATCCCGCCTGGCACAACCTAACCTAACGCCTGGGTCGCCAGTGTGCCTGCCTCTTGTCACCGAACACTTGTGGTATGAGTACTAGCAGGGCGGGCCTCTGTGGGTGGGCACTTGCCCATTCGACACTGACACTGGCAGAAGCTGGGCAACGGTCAACGAGACCCTGACTGGGGCCGGGGGGAAGGAGCAGGACGCAACCTGGTAGTAAGGTCGGAAGCTGGCAAGCAGCCCGCTCTCAATGTGGCCGTCACCTCAGTCCTCACTCCTCAGCACCTCTATCCGACATAATCGCGGTTTTTCACCGAAACGCTAACCTGGGCTCGTAGGAATTAGGGCATCCACCGAAAAGGCAAAGCAAATGCCCGGGTCCCAATTTATCCGCTTTGCCAGCCCAAAGTAAAGAAACAATAGACATATACGGTGACTGCTGCCGTTGTAGCAGGCAAAGGGACACACCGAAAGGGAAGTGACAGTAGTAGGCACCTAGCACTTTTATACACTTTTACTCTCCTGGCAGGCAGTGTCCGCAAGTGAGAGCATTCAGTTCAGTCGGACCAATGACAGCAAAGACAAGGGTTGTAGAAGGCCAGGTCCACTAAATGTAGCTGCCGGAAGACGGTAAGTGGATGACAGTTTGTCTCCACCATGAACCGTTGACCACTGGGATAGCGGCCTGGGAGCCTACCACGGAGCCTGTGTCGTTATCCACTCCCACTCCGCAGAGCCCTCGACATGCCCGGTCCCTGCCCCTTCAACCCTCAACCCAAAGTTAGGGGACCTATTCGTTTTCCCCGTTAGTTCGGCAATGCTCTGCTCCTCGTCCATCTTTCGTTGTCGTGTGGTGAGAAATTGCATTGAGGCGTTCAAGGCGGTGGGAGGTGGGAGAGGAGAGGAGAGGCGTTCATGTGTTTTGGACAAAGACATCATCAAATGTCGAACAATCTCCTGCTCAGATTGGCCGTCGACTCGAGCTGAGCACAGCCTGGGGAGCCGTCCAGGTTTATATCCGATTCACTTTGCTTTTCTCCAGGTCGTCGTGATCGGGCCCTGACCAACCACGCGAGCCGCATACGCGAACCCCTGATCTACCGCTGACAAGGGAATCCATTCAGAGGGTGCCGTCTGGTGCCAAACGTCGATCTGAACCATCTCAACCGAGTATCGCCGCACAGAGATCCCCAAGGATGACGACAGATAGGGCAACTGATGTTGAGATGGCGGTTTCCACACAGTGCCGTGGCAGCCAGCGCAGGCACTGGGAGCCTCAGAAAGGCCACTGTTGATCGCATTTCGAAAAAGAAGCCAGGCTACCCATGAAAGCTTCTAGCTGATAACGAGGTGAGAATTGATTAGTTGTCGCTAAAGTTGGGGATTACATGACAGAAGCTAGCTAGTCTCACCCAAACACGTGGGAATGTCAGGTCGAGACAATCTTCCACAACGTGATGTCTCTTTGTGAGTCCTCAACTGAGACTTGAACACACGAATCGATTGGATGGCGCTTGTTCACAAGGACGTCATCTTTCACCGATAATTGTTAGGGATGACTAGCCGCGCACAGACCACTCTTGACTCCTCATTTTTTCTCGCCAAGACTCAGCCTCATCACTAACTATACCACTCCCTCAAAGCAAGCAAGCATCAGCCAAGCGGCGAAGCGACAATGGCTGCCCCCCAGCAGAACATACAGAACATACACCATCAAATTCTGTCTAGCCTGGCGCTGCTCACTGGTCGCCACAACTTTGAGGCGTAGAATTCGAGCCTGTGCTGTGCGAATATCTCAGGGCGATGCCGATATTGAAGCACTTCATGTTGCCTGTAGAACGGTCCCGGTCACCGACTCGACATTCTTCCACCATTCCTCTCAGCGGCAAAATCAGGAACGTTATGCCTGCCTGAGCTTCTCAGCGCTGTTCTGAGGGCTGGGCGTACGATGACGATTACACCTTCGACCCCCCCAGGAGCTGGCTGTGGACCTACATCAACCATTACATCAGATTCGGCACGCCGCTCGGATTGGGATTCTGGAATGGGTGAAGGTTTGACATTCGCTAACCGTCCTGGTCCTGTCAAAAAAGTCCTTCCCACCAGATTATCGCTGTGGGAAGCGGTTGAATCTTCAGCACTACAATTCGCCGACGGGCTTGAAGATCTCATCCCAACACCTGAACCTCCTACGCTCAACGACCTCCTAGACCTACCCGTCCATCGAGCCCCTCCTCTCCAATTGGATGCCATCGCGACCTCATTTTTCGAGCCCGGACATCTCTCTCAATTGTTGACTAGAGGACAGTTCGATGACGTGCTCGACGGCCTCTCGTTAGACGCCGCGGACGAGCTCACCTTAGAAGCCGCTGCCGACAAGGACGACGATGTACAGGGGAGAATCTTAGGCGAACTCGAAAACTCGGCTGCCACGAATGATTTTTCTTGGGAAGATAAGTCAACGCGCATTGCCGAAGCGCTGTTGAGAGTGCGGCACCAAGTTGCCAGCCTCATTTGTCGGTATTCCCTTTTCTCCGTGGCTTGCCTTCCAACACCAAGGAGACCGTAGCGTCCAACGAAGGCCGTCCTCGCTGCCAAGCGCCAGAAGACCAAGACTGTTTGGCCGCTCCAGGCCACCCGGCCGACGTGTTTACACTTACTGAGAGACGTTGGTGAGTCCGGCGCCACGGAGGACCGCGACGTTCTCGGACAGCTGGCGGGCCGCAGTCTTGACCTGCTGGCACTTGCGCGCCCGGGACGAAAGTTTGTGGTACGTGGTACCAGTAGCGGAGGTGGTGGCGGTCCCCTCTTACTCGTAGGCGGGCAGCGCATCCTAGGCGCGGACAGCCTCGATTAAGTACCTAGGCGAGGGGACGCAGGCGCGGCGCACCTTTGCGCAGCCGAAACAAGCGACGCCGGGCTTAGAGCGCACGCAGTCCATCTCCTGGAGCGCGCACCGGCGGCAGGGGGGCTCCTCCTCGGCGGTGGGAGCGGCGGCGGGGCCCTGGGAGGGGGTTAGTTAGGGCAAGAGGAGGGACGAAGAGATGGTTGGCCATTATACTATCCAATGTTGAGGGTGCCATGTACTTTGTCCACCAGGTCTCTGCTCCGCAGGCCAAAGATACCTGCAAAAGCAAGTTTTCGGCCGATGTTAAAAGACGCGATGAAAGATATCCTCGAGACGCGTCAGATCGATGGGTATGTTTGTCAAATTCTGGATGATATCTCCTGGGAATGCTTGAATAGCTCAAACATTTCACTTGAAGATCAGATGATTCTTTTTACTGGTTCAAGGCGGAATGTGTCTACATCCTCTTCAAAACCCATTGCCTCCTTCCAACACACACAACCAAGAAACGCAAAGAGGGCCCGGTCTCTCTGCCTCCTTCAGCCATTACCAGCAGCAGGCTCCCAGCACTAGTCCCCTAAGGGTTCTTTTTTCGGCTTGGAAACGGACGTTGGTGACGCTGATTACGGTGCCGAAGCGACCGAAATCCGGGTTGTTGCTGACGTGTGTTCGGCCAGAATGACGGGGTGAACTAGAGGCTTTGCCCAGGGCGGCTCCGACGGCGACGAAGACTTCAGACCAGGGGGGCTGAGTTGACCAAACTCTGACGCCCAAGTTTGGAAGACTGTTGGCTGAGACGTGTGCCTTGGCGGACAACACCTACTCCCCCATCGGATTTAGTCGCGCACTACAGCTTCGATTATCGATTAGTATCTAACATTCACTAGGACCCTCTACTCCATTCTTACCAAGGCGAGCTTCGTCGTTAAAACGATTATGGCCAGCGGCAGTGTATAAGAGTATGCCCAAATTATCGACGACTGGAACGATAAATACAGCGATATAGATATTCTTATCTTAAATACCAGCGTTAATACGGTTGGGCTCAATGCCCATGTTTAGTGCTCTACGGGGATCGGCCTAAGCTTTGTGTGGAATGCACCCACCATCCTGCAGTTCATGGGGCGACTGTACAGGATTGGGTAGACGAATACTGTGCGGTGGTACCTCCCTCAGATTAATGGGACAATCTCTAATTGGCAAGAGGAGCGGATTACTAGAAAGGTTTGCATTTTTCCGCCTCCCCTATCGGATTTGGTTCTGAAGTACTAACCTTATCAATTAGTGGGTCTATACTTTATAATCGTCCTTCGCTAATAACCCTGCCCATTCTATCGGCTCGGTGTTCTTGAAATCAGTGATCACCTACGAAGCTGCGAAGAGCATTTTGAATTATGATTTCAACCGCTTCTCGTGGGTAGCTGAGCCGCCGCAGGACGTCACCAGTTACATGGCGAGTCGTGCCAAACTTATCGGCGATGTATACACATATGTCGTCGAACAGCACGCCCAATGGGACAGGGAGTCGACGGAGAAAGAGAGTGTACTTACAGTTGCATCCACGGATGATTGACGACAATGAGCACCCGTCGCTTGGCAAGCGTTTCGATACGGCATTTGTCCAGGATCCATATCCATAAGGGTGACTGAGAAGCCGGCCAAAAAACTATAGTAGGTACCCAATCAGTCAACCGGGGGAAGGATGTCAGGGTTATTCACCAAGCTGCAGTGCATAAAAGCTAAACCGCCGTCGAAATTGAGTGTGCAGAGCAAATCAACTTTGGATACACCGAAGGATGCAGTGGGTGCCGTCTTTTTGCGTGCTAGGCAAAAAATATCCTCGCGGATGTTTTGCTGCCGGCGCTTGGTCGATTCTGTCCAGGTACGGGTGATAGCTTCGGTTAACCTTCACTGACCAATGCAACCCTCCGACTGGACCTGTGGATTGTAGACCTTAAAGGCCGCCAGGGTCTTCTTCTTCTACCCAGACATCTATAACCCAGGCCACACTTCCATCACCAGATGCCACCAAGGACGCTGTTGGGCAACGTTCCGTGTCGACCACCACTCCCTCAACGACAATAACCACTACAGTCTGAGGGTCGACCCCAACGGTGTAACCAGTCTCAGCGCTCATGAAGGTCAATCTTCTCCATCAGCGGCTGTCTCTCTAAGTCTCCGTCTAAGTATTGTCCTGTGTTCATTATATCTAGGGTACCTAGTCGGAAGTTCAGCAGGACATGACCTGTGGCATGAAGCTGGGGATGGAATTGGCTAACGCGAACCTGCTGCTGCATAATACTATCAATGAAATATACCGGAACGACTGCCTCCATCCCCCCAATCCCTTTCCACTTCCTATGTCTCCATGTCCCGACTTCTCTTTCCTCGCTGTGCCGTTTCCGCCGTATTAATCGAGATTTCCTTATACCCACCACCGTTAGCCCCTTTCTTGGCAACCTGGGTCTGCTCCATTCGAACACTTTCCACGACGTGATATGTCTCCCAGGATATCTTCCCCTCCATCGCCAACCTTCGGAGCTCCTCCATAAATTCTTCAACGGAACCCAATCGGTTATTCCGCCCTTGCCCATGTCCACTCTCCTTCTCGGTGTTACTGTCGCTGTACGCCTGCCCTTCAACATCACTCTCGCACCTCTTCTGAGGGAGGTCCCAACCCCTCGTATTCACCCAAAGGAAAATCCCAATCACGACAAAGACTAAAATGACGATAATGACTTTCGTCACAGCGACTACCAAGTCATAGTCGCGGCCGGCTCGACAGTAGGTATCGTAGATCTCGTGGGCGGGTTTGAAGCATAGGAGTTCTTCTTGGGAGAGGTCATCTATGTCTGCCATGTCTGATGTGGACAGGGAGACAGCTCGTGAGCCGTGCGGGATTGATTATTGATCGCTTCGATTGTTCGCGAGGATGGGCCGTCGGTACGTCGGGGCGTCGGTAGGAGAGGTGAGGTAGTGACTAGCGAGTGCGCAGTGTTGCAAGCTTGGAAGGGCGCGCTTCTGTTACTACGAGGATCTTTAGTGGGCAATCGAGAATGGAGACAAAACGTGTCCTTGCCACGAGACGAAGAGAATGGGGCGCTCAGGTTTATTGGGAAAGGTACCTAGAGAGGTAGGCACGATGGGTACTACCATACCTGCCTGCAGGTACACCGTACACGCGTTCATCCAGGCAGCTACATTTCAAGTCGGGTGGCATGTGCACACTTGCCGAATGAGCAGTGACTTTGCGGGCAACGTCCTCGTTGCAAATCAAACATACAGCAACCTGGGCATCCCTGAAAAACAAATAGAAAAGGCTCCAAGAGGTCAAGACTCCAATTATCGACGATGTGATGAATATAACCAACTTAGTTATACTTTTGTACTCGAGTGTCCAACTGCTACGTTGTACCTTTGACACCAAACCGACCCCTTGTCCTTGCCAACCTCTATTGCCAATGTCAGATACGGTCAGCCAAAAATTCGATTGCATAATTCAATGGACAAACTGGGAGACAGCCGATGCTAACATCTAATCCCAGCACCTTACCCCTTTGCACAGCTTGAAATCCCTGTATCTCTTAATGCTCGCATGGTTTGAAAACGCTTATTAAATTTTATGAAGAGAAAAAAAGAAACAAAAAGAGAAACAAGAAATAGAAAAGGAAAATAATAAATAAAAAGGAAATAAGGGTGCGGAAAAAGAGAAGAGGAGCTGGTAACAAACGAAAAATAAAGGAAGAGAAAAAAAAAAAAAAGAAAATAGGTAAAGAGAAGACAATTTGACAAGAAAAGCGAAAGAGCATTGACAAAAGAGAAAAAGAAAAGGGAAAGAGTGTTGGCAAAAAAGAAAGAAAAAAAAGAAAAAAAGAAGGAGACGCAATACCGTTCTTTCCTATACGCTAGGTACCTAATCCTGCCCTAGATCTGAAGCTAACCGACCAAGATAATATAAACCCAACGATTATTTTCCCCAAGGAGAAACTGCCAACGCTTGAGGGATGTGGTATTATGTAGGTAGGTACGTAAATAGTAAATATCAAACTAAAAGCTATTGAGCAATTGAGCTAGAGGTATTTCACCCCTTTCTTGTCGTTTCTTCCAGTCCTTTACTCTTTGCTTCTCCCCCTAGGTAGTGTTTTTTTCTCAAGATTTCGCTTTCTCCTTTAGTTCCTCGTTTTCTCATTTACGGGAATTTTCAGCACATGCTGGCTTTCAAGTTCCTCCTTTGTGTGAATTTCTGCTAGCCACCACCACCCTTCGAAAACACCATAGCCCGGACCTCAATGCTCTCCCTAGCTGTCCGTACTACCGCGTTGCTGCAGTCACCACCAGTCTCTTGCTCAAGATTACCTCCGCCAGACTGTTTAAACGAAGTATGCGGGCAGCCTTCACACACACACGGCACCCATTTGCACGTTGTTACAGTTAGCATGCACGTTTCTTCTTGATCAACTTTCGTGTTTCGGAAAAAAAACTTACACCTCGCCTTCAACCCCTCCTTGGAATCGAACGTTTTGAAAAGCAGAACTTCATCCTTCGTCTGCCGATTCAGATAATACCACTTCATTCCTTCATCGTAGAGCGGATACAGCCCTTCACCCTCGTAGTTCTTCCTCACGTGGTCGACCGCTACGAGGTTCTGTGGCTGGACCGTGCTGCCATCGCAAACGGCGAGGGGGTAGTCGGTTACGGGGTAGCGAAGGGGGCGCCAGACGCTTTTCACAGTTGAGGGGTAGGGGTAGTGAGTTTCATGTTGGTTTGCGGTTGAGAACGGGGCTGGACGGGTACGTACTTGATAATTCGGAAGCGTCGTTGAAGGAGCTCTTCGGCCCGAGTGCCCATGTGATGTTTTACTCGTTTGGTGGCGGCTAGGGGGCTTTGGTCTTGCCGAGGTGGAAATGAAATTAAGGTGAGTCAGTGGTGATTGAGTGATGCTTGGTACCTTAGGGAGGGAGGTCTGGCTAACCAATGTGAACAGCGTGCACGGGCTTCAAGATGAGCATTGGATCGTCGAGGTCGATGACACTCCCGGATTTTGGGCTTGTCCGGCTGTGATCACTCGTCCGGAGCTTGATTTGACAGATAAGTGATGGTCAACCGTCTCTTCCAGGTTAAAGCCACCGAGTTGGGGGAACACTTGACCATGCTCGGGCACTCACTCTCCAGTCAAAAACCACCACCTCCGCCCCCGGGTCAATACTCCGCAGGAGCTCGACAACCTTGGGAAGGTACTCTCTCTCAATCCCCTCTTGGTTTGTCGGTATCACTCCAAGCTCCTGCCTAACCACTTGAAATGCATGGTCATCTAGGTTGAACAGATCTTCACTGCCTCTGATATCGTGAATAGTCTGTTCTGGTGAAGCGGCGAGAGTGAAGTTCTTTCTCGGACAGCCCTCGGGAGCCTGTGAAATGAACTCGTAGGGCTTTTCGGTACGAAACTTGTCCTCCCATTGGATGTAGTTGAGCTTTGCCTTTTGTTCTGCCTGGCCTGCCGTGGCGTCCCCCTGCTGTGGCGCATCTTTCACGCTTCTATCCATTGCCGTTGTTGGAAGTGAGGGTTCCGTGATGATGCGGATTGAGATGAAGTTCTGGTCTCGGTGTGTTGTCCGGACTGGTCTTACTCGCAGCAGGAAATCGGAGTCAGTGGTGGCTCGGTTGCGCCCAAGTGATAGGATGGAATGTCAGCCTTTGTGCACAGCATGTGTGGTTTTCAAATTGGTTGAACACCACAGTTTCCAGTCAGGAAAAGGCGATCAGTTATCGTGACAATCACCTAGTGTCCGCAAGAAATATGTAAGGAGAAATTGTGATGATCTTATAGGTACGTTGAAATTCGTTGTTTCTTATTTGCATCCCCGGTCTCGCGTTGTCCAGCTGATCACAGTTCCGTGGCGCCCTAAAGTCCGTCTAAGATTCGTCCCGTGCCGGCCTCCACTGCATTGCACCATCCGTCCCCTTCGAACCTGTACACCCCCAACTGTTTGGTAGGCGTGTTGACTGGTCCCGTGTAATGATTTGATGATGGTGCGTGGTATCGTTCAACCCGCCCAGCTTATCATCTTTTAATTCAATCTGTGTATTTCCCCAAGAGAACCCCGCAAATCATCCTCCACTCCCGAGCTTCTGAGCTCGCGTGCTCCAATGGCTCTGCCTGTCGGTTCTAACTCGTCGGTCAATCCCGCCCAAGATGCCTGGCAAGCTTGATTTCTGCAGTTTGATGTGACTGCGTCTCACACCGGCTCCGCACCTGACAGTAAAGCCTTGTCCTCAAATCTCAGGCAGCAATGAACCCAGGACCGCACTCGCACTCCGCTGATCGCTTTCCACACTTCTTGCACACGTCGTCCTGCGAGCTTGAGCCACTTTTGGTGCCTGGTTGAACAACAAGAAGGTCTCGCTTAGCGTCTTCCTTGCTGGATGAGTTGTCGTCATTGTTGAATTTCTTCCATGGCTGTGATCTGCCACCGGTGGAGTCGGCAAAGTGATCGTTTCTTTGTGTATCTGCTCCCGACGACGTTCCAGACATTTCGGAGGTGGTTGATGGTAAACGATTGCCGTGTGATGTACAGCTAATAGAAGCCCTGTTTTGCGTTAGTACCGTGGCTGCAGTTCTGAGATGTCTTGACGCAATGCGGCAGGCGCCAGCGATGTCTGACGTTGTTCATGAATACTTACTTGGAGATTTGTCGAGTTCGCTTGTTGACAGTTGGGTGCTTGAAGATCTCATAAACATGCAAGCCCGAGGACTTACATGGCCCTTTTATGTCTGAAACGATGACATGTTACAATAAACTGGGGTCAGGCGCTACTGCCTACCTAGACGTATGAACGTCAGCTGGAGGATTTGGCTGTCCATCTTTCGGGGCCCGAAAGTGCTCAAAATGACAGCTTCCGTGGAGATATGGAAGAAGGTTTCACTGCATAGCTGCCTTAAACGCGGCATGGCAACCGCCTGTGTTGAAGGAAGAATGGTGCGGCTCAGTGGGTGTAGCCTTTTCTCCAGTCTCAAACAGGCAGAGCATGCAGGGTGTGGTAGTGGTGAAATGAAGTGGTGTGGGCTATTGAAAGTTTGATTGGAGAGTTAACCAAATTCCTGCGCCACATAGTACGCCATTCGGCAATAACCCCTATATCAGGTTTGGCTGGGAAGCCTTTCGGAAAGACGTAGAGTGTGGAGTTCGCTCAATCGTACAATGAAATTCCATCCCAGAGTACATGTTGACCTCCAACCTGCATGTCACGGGCCTGGCCGCGAGAAATGTGTCTTTTCGGATACATGTTTTGGAGACTTCCGTGAACATCTCGAGATCAAGCGCCAACTTTTGACAACCCTGCCAAGTGTCGTCTGGAGAAGCGGTATGACTCTTTTTGAGAGCTTTGAGCGTGTTCGTAGGTGTGTTCGTGGGTTCTCGCGTCGAGTTAGAACCATCCCCTTCCCAGGCAGCCCCGAGCCCTGTGCCCAGTTGAGCGAAAAAGCCTCCCAAGACCGTGTTTCGTTCAAGTTGAACTGAATTTTGAAATACTCCGGGTCCCACACTGTGAACCGAGCTCGCTCTGCTTGCTGATTGTAGTCTAGCGCCCACTCAAAGATGTGATCCTTGAGGTGACGAAGATCGTAGCATTGTGATTCTCGTCCCTGAAAGCTGAGCTCCAGACAACCGCTCTTCTTCTCATCCTTTGGATACCGGATTTCGATGAAAAAATTCCCCTTCGAATTGTAATATTGCCCAATGTATTGGTCCAGATGAGGGTAGGAGTGGGCCATGCTGCGTTCGTTTTCAAGGCCCTTCCTCATCTCTTTCACAAGACCAAGTTTCCGTTCCCGACTTCTCCTCGCCAGTTCAACGTACTGGTTTGCCAGGTCAAGGTATGTTTTCCCCCCATCTTCAAATCGGAAGAGTGCGGTGATGTATACTTGGGCGATCCAGTCCGCTACGTCGTTGAGTGGCATCGAGTTCGTCAGAACCACCACTGCCGAATTTGTTTCGGGGAACATGAAGATGGCGGAATAATACCCAATCCCGGCGCCTTGATGGTAATAAGTCATCATGGGCTGGTATTTTGATCCGAGTACTGGAAGTTCGTCCCTGCTGAACAGCTCCGCGTTGTCTCCCTGCAGGCCAACAACGTCTGGAAGCGCCGTCCGAACCCATCCGTAGCCGTAGAAACGATGATTCCTGGACGGATTGTCTAGAGGCACTTGGTTGCTCAAGATAGTTGGGACTTCCTTCAAAGGACCGGAGTATAACTTCTGTTCAGCAGCAAGAATCGCTTTTGCCCATGCAAGAAGATCGCTGACGTTCGAGTAGATGCCCCCAGCAGTTTCGAATATGCTCTTGTCAAAGGGGATCTTGGTTGGCAGTTGGTGAATGTCTCCATTGTCCAGTGCTGCGTGAGCAAACGCAAAGTCTCCGTATGGATCTGGCTTTGTTGTTGTGCTGTGTAGTGATAACGGTTCGACGACGTACTCTCGCAGAGAGTCCTCAAATGACCTCCCTGAGAACTTCTCCAGAACTAAGCCAGCGAGACTGTAGCCCCAGTTATTGTAGATCCAATCGTTTCGAAATTGTCCGACCTTCTCGAGTGTCGCAACCGCTGGAAGGAGTTCATCTTTTGTGAGGAGGAACTCTTGATCGCCTTGATGGGCGATGGACATATCGCCACTGAGTCCTGTTCGGTGAGAGAGGCAATCGGAAAGAGTTGCCAAGTGCTGAATTTTCTCATCCGTCTCGAAACCCTCGAGTAGATCCTTCATCTGTGTACTCCATTCAAATTTGGCCTCCTTGCCCTCCCCACGGACCTTTGCAAGACATGCGACGACGAAGCTCTTTGTTATGGACCCTATGCCGTAGACTGTATGGGGACCGGGTGGGCGTGGCTTGAGGTTAGGCTGGTTCCCGACAACAGTTCCATGGCCTTTGGTGAAAATAGTCTTATTGTCGTGGAGGATCCCCACAGACGCTGAAGGGGCCCCAGAAATGCTACAGATATCGTCAACAATCGAAATAACAGATTGGAGACGAACGCGTATATCTTCCTCCTGCGTGCGAAACATAGTTGTGGGAAACAAAGTACGACGAGAAATATGGGGGGAGAAAACATTATCGAGGAGCGCGCAATGCTTACCTCCATGTGAAAAGAGTATTGACACTATAATATGGACGGACAAGGAACGACGAAGGGAGATGTGAAGGTGGGACCGGAAACCCCGTGGGGTGTCATGAACAACATTCCAGTCATTTTTCTTCCCTGAAGGCACCGAGGGGTAAACCGATCGGTAAGGTATGAGGAGAGTCCAATAACACAGGGCAGGGCCAATCTACAATCACCGAGAATGCAAGGATTTTAAGGTACCACAACTTGCCATCCACATCAACTTATGTGGGAGCAGGGAGGGTGTCGGGTGTTTGTGTGATAGTACACGGGATGTAGTCGGGTGTTATTTCCAAATTTCGAAAGAGGAGGTGGCGTGGCGGCATACGTGCATTGCGATGCATTAAGGTAGGTGCGATGTGACGTAGTAGGTACCCAGGTCATGCAATTAGCCGAACCTGCCCAGAATGCAGAATGTGTAATTTGGTGCCGGGGGTGTTTGAAGGGGCAGCACTACAAAGCGGCTGTGCCTGCCTGTAATTTCCAAGAGTGGTATGTTCTCGTGGGAAGACGGTACCCGTGCGTGGCACGGGTAGACTCAGCCGGTCAGCGCAGAGGCGCCCGCCCCTCACTGCTGCAAGGTAATCATGTGCCAATCAGTTGTGATGGATGGGCTTGGGGGCTGATCTGGACCATGAAGAGGAGAAGCAGTATCAAGTGCAAAAAGCATCCTGGTTCAATCCCCCATTTGCATTTCAAAATCTTGACCTGTAACTGATATCTTCTAGAAAAGATTGACATGAATGCCTTTGCGCAATCAAAACAAGGGAAGACATGGAATGTTGTCTTTTACCGGGCAGCAGTGGCCAATCAGATCAAGCTGTGCACTAGATACTACAGCAGAAGCTGCGATTTTATGACAATGGCCTTAGTTGTAAGCACTGCTGGTTGACATCACAGATATTGGCCCATTTCTTCAAGCCCTGTTTGAAGGTTTGTCTTGTTCAAATTTCGTGTGGCTGTCTGCGTTGACATTTCTTTAGTACAGTACGTGGGAGTTTTCGGCTTACGCCTAGTCAACTCGCGCCTAGTCTTGTGTACCGACCGGTGTTAGGCATAGATGCCCTTGCTATCTGTACTTACACCTCATGGAGGGTCAAACAGAGGATAGATTGGATGCCTGAGGAGTGATTTCAGGTAGGCAAGAAGGCTTAGCAATGTTGTGGTGAACGACAGCATCAACGGCTTACGCACCGGAAGGACGATTGGCAAAGAGTACCACACGTCGACATTCCCTACACCAGAACTCTGCATACGCCTCACTTCGGTCACTGTTGTGAACTTTGATGGGCAAGAGCTACCATCCGATGTGCCGTCCGCGGGTTGCGTGAGGCTCTGTGGCCCAATGGGCCTTATTCCGAGTAATATATAGGGTTACCCTGGTGATGTTTACAATGAGTGTACGATCTCGGGTAGCTTCAAGTATCGGTTGTGCATCCTCACAATATACGGCATACATCGTGTCCCGCCGGTGAAACACAAACACGCCTCTCGAGTGAACCAACACTCGTCCTACCCGACCCTGAGCTACCTACGCATCAACCGGAACTTCTACAGTTGCAGACAGGAACCAACATGTCTCAGCCAGCAGCACTCTACCCAACGGATGTAGCACTTCCACTTCTATCTTCGCGGGCTCAGAATGTCAAAAACAAGGCGGATGAACTCAGAACACTGTTGCGCCGGCGCAACATTGAGGTTACTGAGGAACCCCTAGATGTTTTCATGACGAAGAATGCATGGCTAAAGCCGAAATGGTTGGACAAGCTCCAACTTGTTAACAACAACATCAAGACATTTTCCAAGGCTATTGGCACCATCTGCCAAGCCCATGGAATTGCTTCCATAGTAAGCATCTTTTGCTAACCATCATGATTGTGATCAAGAAATGATCATTCAAGTAAAACGAGCGAATACTGATGGTACTTTGTGATTACACAGGTATGGGGTGTTCTGAGATTCATCTTGGATGTAAGCCAATTCCTGCTGTGTCCGAGGACGGCTCACCACAACTCCAACGGCGAGACTGATAAACACAGGCGTTCGGCAGATACTTTGATCTTCTGGATAAAATTGTGGACATCTATGATGAAATGGCTCGATCATTTCAGATGCTGAAGGACTACGCAGAGCTCTATGCCGAGCATACAACCGTCCTGGATGCTCTGTTGGATATATACTGCTCCTACATTGAATTTTCAATCCATGCAGTCGAGATATTTGCCCGCCATCCACTCAGTAAGACCTCATGCCTCACGCATTCAATCCGAAAATCTCACTGACAGCAGGGGCATCACCTTGACACAGAGGTTATCTTCAAGATGATAGTCCGCTTTTCCCCTATCGAACTGACCCTCAAGGACGGAGCGAGGAAGATTTGCAGCGCGACTCAATCATTTAACGATCGAAGGAACCTTATAAGGGACAAAATCAGTGCTGACACCTTGAAGAAAGTCGGCACAATTGTAGAGTTAACATCTGTTCAAGGATCACCAAGTCAAGAAAGTCCCAGGTTGAAAGGGATCTTCTCGGTCCCAAGGGCCCAAAATACGAAGTTTTGTGGGAGAAAAGAAGTGCTCGAACAACTGGGCCGTGACCTGCTCCCGGCTCAAGACACGTCACAAAAGTCGTGCACCTTACACGGGGCACCTGGTATGGGTAAAACCCAGATAGCACTTGAGTTCGCTTATCGATGTTCCTACAAGTTCCCGGAACTCAACATTTTCTGGATCCCGGCCGAAGATGAGACTGTTCTCTCCCAGGCTTTTGGCAACATAGCACGGCTTGTTGGGAGCCAGCAGGCGGAAACTGATGTTCCAGACCAGGCAAGACTGCTCGAGACTGCGACTGCCTGGCTGCGTGAAAGTACGTACCTCGTCCTATGGAAAGCCTCAGAAACCCGATATAGGTACTCACGCGATAACTTTGGGTCACAGATACGTCATGGTTGATGATCTTTGACAACGTCAACAGTCCCGAGATCTTCGCCAAGTACCAACCACGCTGCACCCACGGATCGATCCTTCTCACCAGTCAGTATCAGGGAATGGTTCATCCCACGACAACAGAAATTCTCGTGAGGTCTTTGACATCTCAAGAGGGTTCAGAGCTTCTCCTTAAACACATCACCGCGGGCAGGCGGGAGAGGCTGCACATGGGAGACCCGAGCTCACTTGCCCAATTGTTCGAGGAAATAGCAGAAGAAGTCAACGGATCGCCACTGCTACTTGTTGGGCTTGCGGGGTCTATTGTTTCCTCGGCAGTCTCGGCGGAAGGAGCTCTCAAAATGCTGCGGCAGTCAGGGAGTTTAGGCAAGAGCGACCCCTTTACGAACGGCCACTCTGCCTGTGCGTACGACCGACCTTTCGACTCTGCTTGGGATATGGCGTTGAAAGCAATCCCCGAAAAAGGACTGGCAATCCTGAGAATCATGAGCATGCTTGCGGCGGATAACATTCCCGTCGACATGCTCAACCGCGACCTTGAGGGCAAGCTGAGTTTCTTGGGATATGACGACCCTGACCGGTATGTACCTTCCAAATCAAGCAGCTCAGTGCTCCTACACCCGGACTAACGCACCTGCCCTACTTCAAGCTTTCGTAGTAGGATTCAGGCTCATATTGTGGAGCGGTACTTGGTCGAAGTGGAAGACTGGGATCCGAAGTCGCCTTGGTCCTTCTACATCATTCATCGGCAACTGCAAGCGAAAATCCTGCGAGATCTGCACTTCGTACCAGAACAATACCAGCTCACCTTCGATCGCGCCGTGGCACTAATTGCGCGAGAATTCCCGCCCTTCCCACGATTCATGACGCCAAACTTTTCACAGTGGCCATCATACGAGAAACTGGTTGCCCATGTCCTCAAGGTCCATTCGGTTTATCGTGCTAACGAAAGGTGCCAGGGCCAGGACGAAACTCCAACCGTGATTCCTCTTATCTCCAGCATGGCCTTTGCTGAGCTTCTTATCAGCGCTGGGTACTACTTCTATGAGGTAGGTTTGGAAGATTCCTGTGTAGCGGTCTTGAAGACGGCCGAGAAGATTTTCCACGAATTCCGCATTACCTCTACGGCCGAAGCCACCACGCAAATAGAAAGAGGACCATCGGTCTACGCCAATTCTCTGAAGCTCGAGACAAATGCCATTACAGTATTCTGGGGCATCATTGAGCAGGCGCAGGGTTTGACAGGTGCACGCAAAGCCATGGCAAAGGCGAAGCAAGTGGTCGCTTTGCGCGAGAAGCATGCAATCCTGACTGGCCTTTCCCCAGAAGATAGGTTCGAAAGTCAAGTCCTGCTATCCAACGCTTACAACGACATTGGCTCTCAAATGCTTCACATGCACCAGTACGCGGGCGCAATGGACTACCTCGACAAATCACTCAATCTCAAGAGGGAGCTGGAAGCACAAGGCCATGACATACCACCGTTCGAGTTTGCAGAATCCACCAACAATTTGGCTTTCGCTGCACTTGGCCAGAATCTTATTGAAGCTGCTTTGCTTCACAGCCAAAGGGCCGTGGAATTTATCGACAAGGACGATAGCCACGACAGCGACGCAACCCGCTTCTACTTTTGTTACGGGGTTGCGCTTTTTCTCAGTGGCCAACCCGAAGAGGCTCTGAAGGTGATGATAGACGTCTACAGAAAGCGTAAAGACACCTTTGGTGGATCGGGACGTCAAACAAGGGATACCAGTTACGCCATCAGCTTCATTTACTTCTCTCAGGGTCGCTTCAAGGAAGCCAGGTAAGTTTCCTGCCATGCCTGGTCCTCCTTTCCCTCTCTCGTCAATCCAAAGCTCCTGACTAACCCAACTCGTTCCAGAAACACCATCAGAGGCTGCTTCAACAAGCAAGCCAAGGGCATCTGGCCCGCCGAATGCCTGACCCGCGCCAAGTATCTGCAATCCCAGATCTTAATGGCGCTCGGAGACATTGACGGAGGCAAAAGGAAATACGACGAGGCAGTCCAGGAACTGGACGGGTATTTGTCTGAAATTTTTCCCAAGGCCCATGCTCAAAAGGCGGAAGGTAGCACGTCTGCATGCAGTGGCTATGCAGAGCTCATGGCTGCTGATGAGGCACTACGGTTTGACTATGTCGTTCCATATTTCGCGGGGAGGTTTTTTAGTACGGTGATAGGTGTTGGAATTCGAAGTGGTGTTGGGTGTTTTCCGCCGTTGGAAGACCTGGAGTGATTGATGGACTTTGGGTTTCCTTACATATCTCTTGCTTTTGGCTGTTTCGCATTTTTCGTTGGCGATACTCCTTATAGTTCCTTCAGGTTCCTTTCCCACTTTTCTTTTTCTGCACAGATGATACCCGATTTATGTTTTCCTTGCGCTTCGCCCTTACCTATATCTTGTCGTGGCATTCCCATGTATCTTGGAGAGAGTAGAGGTAGCTGTGATGAAACGAGTTCGCTACATGCTGTCCATAACGGACTCTTCCTCAGTACTTGCCGTACGTGCCCACCGTAAGCTATTGCTATAACCTGTCGACCTTCAACTGATATAACCTCCTCTTGCATATCTCGCTTTCCGATCCCTTCTTTGCATCCTCTAACAGTGCTTCCACATCACGTTCTGTGTCCACGTACCGCCCGCTCAAAATATCTGCATCCTTACCCATGGCGGCCAGCCGTACACAGACGTCCGCAAACTCTTCCGCCCTAGTCTCTGGTTTATCCCCCTTCTTTCCTGCATCTGTTATCAGTTCAACCATGTACCTCACCCGCTCACTTTCCTGGTAACTCTTCTCATCAACACTATGCTCCCTCTTCAAGATGCCCGTCTCAATGTTCCCAGGCACCACGAAAAAGTTCCTGACCCCTCTACCCCCAACCTCCTTTTCCAACGTCTCGTGAAACTTCAACAAGCCCGTTTTCGAAACATTATACGCCGCCATGAACGGCACCGGCACCACCGCGTTCCTGCTCCCCACGCTGATAATACACCCGTCCCCGGCAGCCAGCATCCCGGGTAGGAACTGATATGTCAAAGACACTGGCCCTGTCAGGTTCGTGGCGATGACTTTGGTCCAACTTTCCATTCCTTCTGGCTGTTTGCGTTTCCCACCAACTGGCCCAGTAGAGGTACTTCCCTCCCACTCTTTGTCCACCTTCCCTTCTTCAAACGAGGAGGAAAATGCCCCCCCATCAGACTCTGACTCAGCAGGAGAACCTGAACTTGGTGAACCATAGTATGGTCGCTGGAACTCGATCGCCTCCACCCTCGCCACCCCCGCATTATTCACCAGCACCGCAACCGGCTGATTGACCCATTTCCTTATGTCTTTTTCGAGCTGGGCGAACGAGGACGGACAGGTGACGTCGCAGATGAAGTCTCGGGCGCGGGGTGGGTCGGTCGATGCATCATAGGCGGAGAAAAAAGAAGCAGCGTTTATCAGCTCGGCGACGGTTTGAGTTTGACTGTCACTGAGGGGATCGGAGCCGACGACGGAACCGAGAGGATGGGAATAGGAACGCGATACGCAGGCTACGAAGCACCCGGCGCGGGCGAAGGCGATGGCGAGAGAGCGGCCGATGCCGGAGCCGGCGCCGGTTATGAGGGCTGTTTTGCCGGAGAGGGGGCCGGAGAGGGGGTGGTTGGTGGGGAAGGTTGTGTCAGTCATTTGTGTTCCGTCCGCTTTTTTCCGTAGTTTAGAATAGTGAGTGTGCGATCGCGGTGAGAAGAGTAATCCATCCGGTTTGGAGGGAGAAAGTGGAAGGAAAGGGATTGACGGTGGGTTTTGATGTAAATGGTCGGGAGATGGGGATCTAGCATAATCCGGATGAAGCCAAAGCCAGATTAAAGAAGGGAGGAATGCTTTGCTAGGCTGTAAGAGCCTGCGGGGTAAGATACAACCAAACAGTTGTGCATATGTAGGGAAGTCCGGATGCAGCTCTTCCTGCAGTTACCCGCCTTTAGCACTGACTGCTGCTGCATTGGTTTTACATGCCACAAAAAGGCCTGTGAGTATGGATTCTTTGCCATCTCCATGAGGCATCCGGTCTTGAAGTTGGATTAATATTATGGTCAGAGAAGTCTACATACAGCTGTCACCGGCGGACGTCGGAACCAAGACCGGATAAAGGTGGGTCAGGATGCCGAGGTGGGCCCCGGAGCCGGAGTGGAGACACGGCAGCCCACTTCCCTGATCAGGAAGGCAAAGTCGGAGTCGTGGGGCAGTGCATCGAAGCGCACGCATTGATACCTACTAACAATTTCCACCTGACCTGGCAACTGGAACACATCCTTCAAGTGGTGACAACCTCCGAAAGCGAGTACGAAACATCAACACCTGCCAGCGTTATCGACGACGATGACTTGCCGAGTCTAATGAGCTGGCTCGACTCGTCACATCCAAGAACAATAACGACGATTATTATAACCCCGAGCTCTCTCTTCCCCCCTCTGGCCGAATGCCAGCCAGTCCTTGCAATCACCAGCACCGCCGCACCAATGCGGTTCGATCAATCCAACAGCGCCATTCTTAGCGTTGAGCCGCCGGCTGGCTGAAGCTGACAGGCGCCCGCCGGCGATGGGCAAAAAAGTCAACATCGATGAATCGTCATTAAGTGCCCTCCAGGCCTCCAGCTGGGTGGACAACGCCCATCAACCCTACCACTCAGCGGCCGAGAAGCCAACCGAGGCGCCGTCCATAGCTGTGCTGCCCCGCAAGAGTGCGAGCCAATCAGAGCGCCCGGGGCCGCCTTTACACGCTGAGTGGCTTCGCTGCTCTTTGCCGCTCCGCCAGTGACGGTGGTCCCTACTGGTCAACAAATCCAAAAACGCATGCCGAAATGGGCGAAATGGTCTGGCCCTTGTTCACTCCGGTTCTGTACCTGCCCATGACTGGACATGGAAATTTTTGCGGTGCGGCGGAGTCAGTGATATCGAGAGACTTGTCAGATCATGATGTAAACAATGGGCGGGTCCGTCAAGATCCAGTGTTGTTGTCTCCCGAACCGGATCCCGGAGCTCTGGTCGCACCCAAACACATGGGGTTCAACCGATCGTTTATCTTTCCTAGCTTACCAGTCTGTTGGAATCTCTGTCCCATTCTTCTCTCTTTTTGTTTCTCTTTGCTTTTTGCCGGGCTGCTGGGCAGACAACGTTCATTTTAACTTTCCTGTCCAGTCTACCCTCTGCCTTTTCCATGTTGATGTGAGAACACATGGACCGTGAAGACGTCTAAACAAGTTCACTCCTTTCCAACACGGCCATCATGTTTCGTTACTAAGGAGTCCACTTAACCTCCAACTACCGGGTACAAGCTCCATCACAACAACAAACCGGGTACACATTCCGTCCATCGCCACCGTAACCATGGCTTCAGGTTGGACACTCGAGGACATCCCGGCCATGGTGCCGCCGGAGGGCCAGATCCCCAACTTTGTCAATCCGGAGACAATGCATCCTGTTGTCCTCGGGGTTGCCATTGGGACTATGGTGCTTATGGTCATAGCACTCGTCGTACGCATCTTCACAAAGGCTTTTCTTCTACGGCAGGTCAAGATTGAGGACTACTCGGCCATCTTGGGCACGGTATGAACACCGGACTAGCACATCACAGCCAGATACTAACTTGGACGCAGGCCGGTATCATCCTTTGGGAATCCATCTTCATCCATCAATCCAAGAATGGCTTCTCCCGTCATCTCTGGAACGTCCGCCTCGTCGACATCGAGAATCTCTCATATGTCAGTAGCGCTCTCGACACCGGGTCTTGGCCAACTCACTAACAATCCACAGTGGAACTACCTCGCCGAGATATCCTACGCTTCCACCATGTTCCTCGCCAAATCATCCATTCTCTTCCAGTTCAAACGCATCTTCTGCCCCGGCTCCCGACGAGATCCCATCTGGTGGTGCATCCACATCCTCCTGGCCCTTAACGCCGGCCATTCATTATCCGCCATCTTTACCTACACTTTCCAGTGCACGCCTCGCGAGAAGGCATGGAAGCCTTTGATGGATGGTCATTGCATCAACATTGCAGCAGCGATTATCTTTGGAGGAGCAATGAACCTGTTTCTGGATCTGGGCATGTTGATCACCCCTATTTGGGCAATCTTTCGGTTGCAGTTGCCTACGAGGAGGAAGGTCGGCGTCTCGGCCGTGTTTTCTGTCGGTATCTTGTGGGTCTCACGACGAGGTTTCCTTTTTCCATCCTTATATACTAACATGGTGACAACAGGACCTGCGCTATAGCAACCGTTGGCGTCGTCGTCCGCATTCCCCTCCTATCCGAACCCGATCTCACCTGGATCATCACCAAAGTCGGCATCTGGACCATGATTGAATACTGCGGCACGATTCTCGTTGGTTGCATGCCTTCGTTTCCCCGCTTCTTTCTCTTCCTGCAGGGCAAGGAGCCATCCATTACCAACAATGCCACACGTGGCTCTTACACCACCCGATCGAGACCGAAGACGGCCGGAAGCATCAAGTCGAACGTGACAGGGAAGAGGCCATGGACAGGACACAGTCACTCGATGAGCACGAGGACTGTGCACTCACACGCATATAAGGACTCTAATGCGACGACAGCTGTGGGAGTTGCCAGCCCTCAATCCCAGTCAGCAAAGAGGTTGATGTCCCCGACACAGAGCATTACCTCCAGCAACACCTTTGTCAGCGCGATTAGCCTAATTTCCCCGGTCTACGGGTCACCAATCAACAACTATAACAGTTACAACAACATGAGGAGGGATTCGGAGATGGGAATGGGCCTTCACGTAGGAGTAGGAATTGCCATCTCAACCGACCGTTACGAAGAACCATTTTCCAGCCCGCCTCGCACACCGCGCAGGCCAAGCTACGGCCGCAACTACGGTGATCTGGAAAGTGGTTATGGAGGATACGGGCCAGGACCAGGACCAGCCCTGACACGGCCGCGACAAGCCAGTCACGGCACGATAAGGAGTAACAGGAGTGTGCAGTCGCAGACGCAGAGGTATCACAGCAGGTGGAACTCTTCGGTATCAGCGGTGTCGGATATGTCGGGGTCGTTTGGGAGTCGGTATGGGATTGGGACATATTATGAGGAGGAGAGCGGGGAGGATGATTGGTCGCCTTTGGATGGTCCGACGGGAGGAGGATATCCACCGGTGGGTGGTGGGAGGATTTAATGGTACCTATGCTTGCGCTGGACGTGAGCTGCTAGTTGAGGCTGGACTGGAAGAAAGAATGATAACAGGCCTTTCATTCGTTTTGTCGGTACTGCAAGTACCAAATTTGTGCATACTAGACGTCAGCATCACTTGCTTTATCTCTTCTCTTCAAATATGATACCCTCCTCTTTTGGCCTTGTATACCGTTGATCGAATTCCCTGCTCATGATTTGAGCCTGTTCCCCTGACTAGGATGCACTGCGTCCGTTTGTCAAGTTCACTATATTTGAGCGTGATGATCCAAGCACGGTTGCCTAGCAGTTAGAAATCTGGTTCGTGAACAGGAGATGATCAGACCTCGTGTTGCCTAGGCTTCTCCAAGGTATTTAGCAAACAATCCAAACAGAAACCCGACGTTCGCTGTAGGAATTATGTGGAGGTGAGAACAAGGTGAAAACAAATACCCCCTCTATCTTTGTCTACAACCCCTCCTCCTTCTCCGTCACCACACCACCGTTCCAATACGAGTTGATCAGCGCATCCGGTTCTCTCAACGTACCTACCAAGAAGATTATAACTAGCTCTATTTGCGAAAGCACACAGCCTGATGCCCTGATCCCCAAAAGCCATTACCTCTACACTATACCGGCTCTAAAATGGGAATCATGTGTCAACCAAGCAACCAGGGTAGTCAGCGCACCCTCAAAGCTCTCAAGAGAATCAGCCTTCTCTCCTCCGTCGCATGGCTATCTTTACATTCAAGTTAGCCGCGATCCCCATCGAGATCACGTAAGTTTTGTCTACACAGTTCATCCGGCCCCTCTCTCTCCCAACTTTCTCTCTTCTTCTTCCGAACCTCCGCAGTGAACCCAAGCTGATTGTTGTGCTTCGAACTACGTATCTACCTACCTAATGTACCTTAGGAAGAAATGGATTACTCGCAACGTCCCTTCGAGCTGGCTCGCGCCCATCCGTCTCCTCCGTGACCTCAACATCAGCATCACTGCTACAGTTACGAAGTGGATTTCTACCATCTTGGTGGGGGGCGTTAGCCTTACGGCTGCCACCACACAGACTGAGACAAGCCAGCCATCAGCCCTGGAGGTATGTACGTGCGTATATACCATACATAAGGTACTTTGGACCAGCCAGTCCCGCGCGCGCTCCCTAGGGGTCCTGGCGTGTTCGTTCTGGCAGTTGTTACCTACAGTGGGGTGACAA
This sequence comes from Pseudoneurospora amorphoporcata, assembly GCA_033297205.1. Taxonomy (NCBI): domain Eukaryota; kingdom Fungi; phylum Ascomycota; class Sordariomycetes; order Sordariales; family Sordariaceae; genus Pseudoneurospora; species Pseudoneurospora amorphoporcata. The sequence continues at coordinate 29,539 of MU859350.1, forward strand.
AAGTCTCGCTCAAAACCCCGCTTTTTGAAATTTTTCCGTTTTCATGAACAACAGCCACAACGACCCTCTGCCTTGCAA
>MU859351.1:4102-29563 GCA_033297205.1 Pseudoneurospora amorphoporcata
GGCACGACGAGGTCCTTGGCGAATGAGGGAAGATCAACAATTCGTTCTCATCTTCTGAGATCAAGATTGAGGAGGTTGTGCGACTCTCGTTAGGCGAGTTGGCCGCCTGGCTTGGGATGGCGGCATCTTTCTAGTCCAGATTAGGAAGTACCCGGGTATGTGATGGTGGCCTTGTCCACGATGCACCCACCGAGACTTTGGGGCAGTGCTTTGCAATGTTGTCGAGACTCGAGATTCGCGACAGCCAGGGCCCAGCTCCAAGCCTTGGCAGGATAGAATACTCCCTATGTGTACCAGGTCCGTCGATCAGATCTTTGCGTTCGATGTTTGCTGTGAACAAGTCTGTTGGGCCGCCGCCACCTGGTAAGGTTGGCTGGCACCTGGCCCACTTTCACTTCCAGACCACACCAGTATTTTGTCCTTCTTCCTTTCTCTTCCCGTAGCGCTTTCTTTCGTGATCATCCACAATATCATCATTTCTTTGATTCAGGATATCGCTTCCCACAAAGTCTCCCTAAGTATTTCGAGCAGGCATGGAAGAAGTTGCTAAGAGGAAGTGTTGCGCCCCAGCTTCGGCATCGTGGGCGGTTTGTACTAAAATGGTGGGCGTGAAGTGAAGGTATCTATGCCCTGAGGCCTGAGATGATACAAAGTACCTAGGTTCGATGCACAAAACAACCAACAGATTGAAAAGGCGATGGATACCAGTGGCAGTCGCAACCCCAACTTCCCTGTAGTTACGCCGGACTGCGGGGCTTTCTCCCTCCAGTCTTCTTCTCTTTTCATCCTCCAATCAACTACCTCTACAAGTTCCCACCATCGGTTTGGCTCGCCTTGTCTTCTTTTTATTAGTACCCGTAAGTGTTTTGATGCAATCGTTGTTCATTGGCTGCGCTGCGACACTGCCTGTGGCTCAGTGGCTTCTTGTGAAACGAGTCGGGGGCTCTGGCTGACTGTCAGGCTCACTGCCTCTCACTGCTCCGTGGCACGTCCACGTCACAATTCATCTACGGGCGGATGTGGGACACACTTCAGTTCCTGTTGTGAAGGAACTTCATGAAGTGCTACAGTACCACTTTTCCGAAATTCTTCAAATCCTCTGATTATCTCCATCCGCTTCTCCGCCCAGATTGATCAAGTTTTCGACGGTGCACCTACTCTCGCTCCAGCAATCGGCATGCAACGGCTGAAATGCTGCCACAATCAGAGAGCTTCAGACGCGCCTTGGCCAGATTCGAAAGGGATGTTGGGTCAAGACGTGCCCAGGAGTTTTCCAACTGTTCACTGCAGGATGTTCAGTTGTTGATGAAGAAGATTCAAGCCGAACAAGAGATAAAGGGGGAAATGCGCCATCTCAAGCGTCTTGAACCCTTCCTTGAGGCTATGAAGGAGCTCGGCAAAGTCATTGAGGTCTTTACTAATACGACCGTATTCCTATGCTACATCTGGGTGAGCATCATCCTGCCTGTTTGTTTGTTACTGTATTCCATCCTAATAGACTTACCTGTTATAGGGACCCATTAAATTCCTGCTTGGTGTGAGTACTTATCTCTACCCCTATATTCCTCACTACCTCATTTATAGAGAGCTTCAACTCACAGCCATGTTCCTATCTATAGGCCGCCAGCGCCCACCTTCAATCGCTTGACAGACTCCTGGATATGTACTGTGATATTGAAGAGAATCTCGCCGGCTTGGTGCACTATGAGGCAACCTTCGAGCGCAACACACGCCTCGGATCCGTTCTTGAGGATTATTACTTGGACGTGCTTAATTTCCATAAGGAGGCGCTTGCTGTATTTGACCGACCTAGTATGCCATTCTTTTATCCTTCTCCGTTTAGGTCCTCAAATCACTAACCTTTCGCAATTCTAGAATGGAAGATGCTGGTCGATGCTGCCTGGAAAAGATTTGAATCGAAATTTGCTGTCATCCTCCAGGCCCTAATAAGACGTAAGGAGATTTTGAACAGCGAAAAGCTATCCGCTTCTCTTGACCAGATAATCAAGTTGCGAGCCGAGATCCGCGAAGTATACACCAGCCAAAAGCAGGTAGCAGATAAGCAAGAAGAAGAGACGCACGAAGAGCGGAAGAGAGCAATCATGGGGAGGTTGTCCATCCCAGACTACAAGTCTGACTATCGATTTTTCATTGATTGCAGAGACGACTCAAACAATAAGCTGGGGATTTCTTCAGGAACATGGATATTCGACAATCCCATATTCCAGGCCTGGCACCACTGTGCTGCTTCTGCAAAACGAGTCCTCTACATACACGGGAGGCCAGGTGGAGGTATAATCTTCCCAGCGAGCTTTAGACGCACCCCCAGTCCCCCGCCCCAAATCGCGAACAGATAAAGGAGAGTCATGCATTCAGCTGACGCTTGCCTTAGGAAAATCAACGCTTATGGCCACGGTAATAGAACGGCTTCTGAGTGACATGACACCAGGTGTTGCTCTCGCTTACTTTTACTTTCGCCGCCAAAACGCTGACAAAGACAATAATTTCAACGGTCTGCTCCGAGCGCTTCTTGGCCAGCTCTACGATCGAGATCCCGTTCTAGCCGCCCACATTGAAATACAGACATCGAAGCACGATGGATTTCGCTTGCAAGTGTTACAGGAACTTGTAAGCACCGCAGTAGGGACCTATCCTACAACTTACATTGTGCTAGACGGGCTGGATGAATGTGCAAATGAGGAGGAAGAGAGGACGATCAAATGGCTGCTGGAGCTCTGCGATCATTCCCCTGGCCTACGAATTCTTTTTTCGGGCCAGCGAGATGGCGTGCTAGACCATCTTCTCAAATCATCCAAGTCAGCGCATTCAATCCTCCTCGACACAGCACCTGGCCATATTGGAAATATCAAAGACTATTGCCAAAGCTTTGCAAGGGATATACAGACCGAATTTGAGAATGAGCTGGAACCATCATTGGAGCAAAAGATAGTAGATCTAGTTTCAGTAAAAGCTGATGGTACGTAAAAGCCCCTTAACTGAGCAAAGCAATATATAGAGTTTTGGGGTAGACACTTATACATACTACAGGCATGTTTCTCTATGCAAAGCTAGTTCTCGAGCATCTCCTTGACCTATCATCTATGGCCGAACTAAAGCAAGAGTTGCAACCTGGGGTCTTCCCGGCGAGCTTAGAGGAAGCGTTAGTCATTTACTCTTTTCACATTATCACCGCTTTCCTGGTGACCAGACGCAGTTCGCAAAAGATTTACCTAACATGCATTATCTGTCAGATACGAAAAATTGGAACATCGCTTGCAGAAGGACTCCTCAAGGGCCAAAAGCAAGTGGAAAGCAGCGATCAGAATTTTGAGCTATGTGGTCTGTTGCAAGCGGACCCTCTTTTGGAGGGAAATACAGTCTCTCTTCTCTATCGATCAGTTAACTGGAGAAGTAGACTTCGATCGCCGTCCTGTCAAGAGCTACAAGCGGCTCTGTGGCTCTTTCCTGGACTCGCACACTGTTAACAAAGACTACACCGGCCCTGAGGACGAGGTCCACCTGGTACATGAAACAGCCCGTGAGTAAGTACTTTGTCTACTACCTACGATATGTTTCTTATTTCTCATTTCAACCCTAACAGCTCATTTTGCAGATTCTTAATACGGAGACAAATCGTGAACACCACGCCAGTGCACTTGGAACTCTCAGTTTTTTGCTCCCAGTATCTTTTATCTCCACCCTTCGCGCCGGGGATTGCGGAGGATGAGATCATGTCATACGCTAGAAGGGGTTCGTACGCCTTACAAGACTACGCAGTGCAGTACTGGCTCGACCATCTCCGGGAAAGCATCAATGCTTGCGGCACGCTACAAGGCGCTGGCTGTCAAACCGCCAGACAACGGGCTTATCTCTTCCTCCAATCGTACGGAGACGATGCAAAGATGTCGACTCTTGTTAACGACGGCAATTTTCGAAGCGTGGATCAAGTGGATCAAGTGGTCAACCGCATTTCGGAATTCGGTGGTGAGCGGAATCTTTACTTCAACATCGAAGGAAGAACTGAGACCATCCGGCAGGCTATCGGAAAGTTGGACGAGCAGACATTCACCTCTGGAAAGACAAAGATTCCTCTTAGTCAGCTTCAAGGGCCGCTGAACGTGCAAAAATGTTCGAAACCGTGGTGCATTTTATTCAAGGGCAATCTGCAGACCGCGGAAGCACGAGAAAAGCACATCAGTCACCACGAGCGTCCGTTTCGTTGCCTGCTTGAAAGCTGTCCGATGTCCGCCCTTGGGTATAGTTCCTCTGCCGAACTTCAAAAGCACAATTCGAAGTACCACAAACAGAGCAGTAATCGGAATCGCTTCCCGAAGCTTGCTAGAGGTAGCTTACCTAACGACATGGACGAGAAGCCCGAATTTAGGGATCTCATGTTGGCATCAAGAAGAGGAGATACGAATACTATAGATGACCTACTCGGGGCTCGAACACAAAAGGACGCGCGGCAACTGGTCAACGACAAAAATAAATCAACGGGTGAAGCACCTCTTTACATTGCCGCCCAAAACGGACATGCTCAAGCGTGTGAAGCTCTCTTGCGTTGGGGAGCGGATGCAAATGCGGTTGTTGAGCTGCTTCTCGATACTGGCAGCCGGGATGGACGGACAGCGCTATATATAGCGGCGCAGAATGGGCATGAGGCGGTTGTTAAGCTGCTTCTCGATACTGGCAAGGTTGACGCAAATCCTAAGAATGGAATTGGACGGACAGCGCTATATATAGCGGCGCAGAATGGGAATGAGGCGGTTGTTAAGCTGCTTCTCGATACCGGCAAGGTTGACGTAGATCCTAAAGGCTGGAATGGACAGACAGCGCTGCATATGGCGGCAGATAATGGGCATGAGGCGGTTGTTAAGCTGCTTCTCGATACCAGCAAGGTTGACGCAGGTGCTAAGAATAAAGATGGATGGACAGCGTTGTATATGGCGGCAGAGAAGGGGCATGAGGCGGTTGTTAAGCTGCTTCTCGATACTGGCAAGGTTGACGCAGATCCTAAGGATGGAATTGGACGGACAGCGCTGCATATGGCAGCAGAGAAGGGGCATGAGGCGGTTGTTAAGCTGCTTCTCGATACTAGCAAGGTTGACGCAGATCCTAAGGATGGAATTGGACGGACAGCGCTATATATAGCGGCGCAGAATGGGCATGAGGCAGTTGTTAAGCTGCTTCTCGATACTGGCAAGGTTGACGCAGATCCTAAAGGCTGGAATGGACAGACAGCGCTGCATATGGCGGCAAATAATGGGCATGAGGCGGTTGTTAAGCTGCTTCTCGATACCGGCAAGGTTGACGCAGATCCTAAAGGCTGGAATGGACAGACAGCGCTGCATATGGCGGCAGATAATGGGCATGAGGCGGTTGTTAAGCTGCTTCTCGATACCGGCAAGGTTGACGCAGGTGCTAAGGATATATATGGACGGACAGCGCTGCATATAGCGGCAGAGAAGGGGCATGAGGCGGTTGTTAAGCTACTTCTCGATACTGGCAAGGTTGACGCAGATTCTAAGGATAGAATTGGACGGACAGCGCTATATATAGCGGCGCAGAATGGGTATGGGGCGGTTGTTAAGCTACTCAGCCTTGTATCCTAAGACGTAGTGTGACAAGGGCTGTATTCAGAGCTTGGAACAGTAGTTTAATTCAGCTAATAAACTACTTTGGTCTCGAAGGCCTTGTTGATCCCTTCAACCTTCAAATAAAGGCTAGGCTTCAAAGCCTTCTTATACTAAAGAGGCTTGGTACGTACTGAGGCACGCACCGAGCCTTGTTGCCTAATGCCTCAAGGTATCTATCTGGCGGTCTTTATACATATAGACCTTCCTAAGTGCTTCCAACCATTCTCCTTCTTCCTTCTAGCGCCGGCCTTCGTTCGGTCGCCCTCATTATAACGCTTATATTACAAGGTTAGACCTCTGTGACTGTCGTACGTGATTGTTGTTATAGCTTACTACTATATACTATTCACATGCTTATGTAGGCTGCAGCTGCTTCAGAAGCAGCTACAGCGGCACTTATAAGGCTGACGTTAAGCGTTGAGGTTCTATTAGCCTTGGAAACCCTAACCCAGAACTGTAGGCAAATGTCCGTATAACATCAGCTCCCCCTTCTTTAAAGCTCGCCCCGAGCCTATCGAGACTTATAGTGTTGTTGTTGTCAGGACGCGAGGGTCTCATAACTTTTCACGATGTCGAGTATAGAAGGCAATAATTTGTTCTTTAGCTCTATTAGTAAAGAAGTGCTCCTATAGTTCCTACGTAAGATTACTAGCTTTGTTCCATTCTTCCCACTTAACTTGGTATAACACTTTAGCTTTAGCCCTTATAGAGTCCACGATCTTCTCAACCTCGTAGTTTTCTAATACTACTAGGGTTGCCTTTCGTAGGACCTAGTTAGGGTCGGGGATCTCCCGATTGCTAGCGCGATAGGGTTCTAATAGCGAGACGTAGAAGGAGTCCTAGATTCGCTATATTTTAGGTAGGGTTAACCGGACAACGGTAGGGAAAATTACCTATAAAATCTTAAAGGGGCTATAGAGTTTTTATTAAGCTTTTTAGAAGGTCTTTTGGTTTTAATATACTTACCGTTCAATATAACAAGTTGCCCTACTTTGTAGACCGGTGCCTTTAAACGCTTCTTGTCCGCCTATTCCTTTATCCTTTAACGGGCGCGGTTAAGATGTCGCTGGGCGTCGTTATATACTTAAATTATTTAATAAGTATACAAACGACTCCCGAAGTTCCGAGGCGCGCCGTTAAGGGGATTGTAAGACGCTAGGTAGTAGCCGTAGTTAGTATAGAAAGGAGTAAAGCTAGTAGACGACGAGATAAAGTTATTATATACGAACTTAATAGTAGCTAAAAGGTCTTCCCAATTGCTCATTTTGTAGTTAACGAAGGCTCGAAGGTAGATTTCGAGAATTTGGTTGAGCTATTCGGTCTAGCCATTTGTCTAGGGGTGGAATGCTGTGCTCATACGACTTTTAATGCCGACGAGTTTTAAGAAATCCTTCCAAAGGTAGGTTGTAAACCGTAAATCACGGTCCGAAATAATATCCAATAGTACTCCGTACAGCCGCTAATAGGAGCGGGCGAAAATCTTAATCAAGTCTTCTATTTTCTTCTCCCCTGCTTTAAAAGGGGTGAAATGAGCTATCTTTATAAAGGAATCTACTATAACTTAAATAGAATCGTAACCGTTGGAAAGAGGTAGATCCGTAATAAAATCCATCGCGATAGTTTTCTAAGGGGTATAATAAAGCTCTATAGGTTGCAAAAAACTATAGGGAAAATAGCGGAGAGGTTTATTCTATTAACATTCGTAATAGCCGTGAACGTATTTCCTAACTATTTCCTCTATCTTTAGCTACCAAAAGTTTCTCGTAATAAGCTCTATAGTTTTATCCATTCCTATATAGCCCGCGACCTTAGTATCGTATTTTAAATTAGTAATTTCAGCTTACAAGCTAGTAGGGACCTAGAGGCGGTTCTTTCAGTATAGTAAATTATTAGATTTCTCGTAGTCTTTATCGGGTTCGTCTTTATTAAACTGTTCTATATACGCTAAGTACGTTTCTCTAACTTCCTTAAATTATCGAATGAATTTATTATTCTATCGAGGGGTTGAGATGTTGTAGAGCCTTTCTTTAAATAAAAGGAAACTACTTCCTTTAGAGTGTAAAAAGTATTTTTCTTATAAGACCGACGTAATTGGCTAGTCTTTACACCCCCGCTTCTTAGGTTTAAAACTTTCCTAACGGAAAAGGGCATCGGCTTTAGAATTAAAGTAACCCGGACGGTAGTTAATAAACTAAAAATTGGCTAACTAAATAGCCTAGCGTGCTTGCCGTCGGTTAAAGACCTTCGTATAGGTAAAATAGGCTAAGTTTTGGTAATTGGAAAAGACTTTAATCCTGTGTTTAGCGCCTTCAAGATAAATCCTCTAACGATCGAAGCTATTAACGATAGTTAAGAGTTCCTTATTATAAATTTCGTAGTTTATTTTAGTAGGCGTTATTTTCCTCGAATAAAATGCGACGGGGTGTAGTTTGCCGTCGGCCTTCCTTTAGGAAAAAATAGCGCCGATTTCAAAATTTAAAGCGTCGGTTTCTATAATAGCGGGTTCTACTAGGTCGAAGTAAGCTAAAACGGGTATTATTATAAAGGCTTCCTTTAAATCCTTAAAAGCTTTTACTATAGGTTCTATTCATTTCCAAAGCTTCTTATCCAACGAATTTCCTTTAGAGAGGGCTTGAGCGATTGTAGAAAATCTCTTAATAAACCTTTAATAGAAATTAGCGAAACCCAAAAAGGATTGTAACTCCTTGAGCGTTGTAAGCTATTTCTATTCTAAGATGCTCTTAATTTTGTCTTCGGCTATGCCAATGCCCTAGGGAGAAATAATATAACCTAGGAACTCGATTTTAATAACTCCCTATTTGTACTTCTACGGGGCAACGGCAAGATGGTTATTAGTGAGCCGTTTTAAGACTTCTAGTACCAAGCGATCATGTTCTTACTTATTGTTAGCGTAGATTAAAATGTCATCTAGGTAGACGAGCACTCCTACGTTTAAAAAGTTTATAAATAAGTAGTTTATTATAGCTTAAAACGGGGAGGGAGTGTTAATTAAGCCTATAGGCATAATAACGTACTTGAAAAGGCCGTATTTGCATCGGAAGGCGGTTTTCCACTCGTAGCCTTTGGCTATTCAAACGAGGAAGAAGCCTAATTTAAAGTCGATTTTCGAAAAGATTTTAGCCGTTTTAAGAGTATATTAAAGTTTCGTAATAAGCGGAATAGAGCATTTAACGACAATAGTTATTTTATTAAGGATTAGGTAATTAACTACTAGTCGGAGGGGATCGTTTAGATCTTTCTTATCGACGAATATAAGGGGTACGCTATATAATGAGGTGGATTTTCTTATTCGTCCCGAGTTTAACATTTTCTCAAGCTAAGGTTTAAAGGCATCGAGTTCGCAGCTACTTATCGCGAAGAGGGGTCTATAAGGCGGTATTTCCCTTTTCTTTAGGTCGATTTTATAATCCTAAAGTTAATAATCTGGCATTCGTATTGTCACACGAACATTAGCCACAGTCTAGGGGTTAGGATCGTAAGACTCAATAGAGCCTTAACGCCTAACATTAGCCTTAAAATACTTAGTAGCCTCCGGCTACAATACCTACCTCGGCCGGACCTTCGGCCGGACTCGCGGCTAGACCCGCGGTCGGACCCGCGGTTAGACCCGCGGTTAAACCCTCGGCTATAATTATTTTAGAAGTAATTATAGCTAACTAAATAAAAGTAAGGCTCCCGGATAAAGGTATTGAGGAAGATCCACATATATGTAGACTGCTAGATAGATGTTTTGAAGTTTCAAGCGATAAGGCTTAATACGTACTTTAAGTACGTATTAATTCCTTTTGGTATAAGAAGTCTTTAAAGCCTAACTTTCTTCTAGAGGTTAAGAAGATTAATAAGGCTTTCGAAACTAAAGTAGTTTATTAACTAAATTAAATTACTATTCTAAGTTCTAAATATAGCCCTTCTTATAAATAAACTACTTCCTTCTCGAATTACCCTACTACCTAATTTTTACCTAACTTCTTATTATAGCCGCCGAACGCGACTCTCCGTTACCTTCCGTTAAGTTAGAATAATCTTTAGTAGTCTACAACGTTGAGGATTTCGATACTATTATAACTAATAATACCAATATTACTAATTGTTACGTTCGAGTCCCTAACCCGCTATCTTAACTAGTTACCTTCTACGAATAAGTCGCCGTCGTTTATAATTAAATTTGTAGAATAGTTATAGCTATCGGTAATAAGTATACTTAAGAACTTACTACCCTTAAAGAACAATACGAGATCCTAAGAAGATACTATAATACTATTACCTCCTTCTACTTAGCCGGGTACGAAGCTTCTTAAACTACTATCGCTCGCTTCGAATAAGAAGTTTAGTAAGCAAGCTCCTAATTCGCTTCCGAAGTTTAGATTACTATCGTTAGATATAGGAAGAAGGATGCGGAACGCTAGAAAGCTATTAACTAGCTATAGAAAATTACTTCGCAATATTAAGAAGCTTTCAAGAACTTTAACGAACGGAACGCCCGTTAATAATCTATTTGAGGGCGAATTGATACTTAGGTAGTTAATAAGAATCTTAAATCGATAATATCCTTAACAAGCTCGTTAACCTTAGTTAACTTAAGAACCTCGAGGCACAAATCGTACAAATCGCCAGCCTCTAACAAAGCACTTAAAAGGCTATTTAAGAAGCCTTTATCCGGTTAAGCTAAAAAGCCCCCAACGCCGCGTTAGTTTAGAGACTCTTAAAATAACGCGCCGCTACTAAAGCGCCTAGCACACAACGATCTTTAGCTTACAATCCTCTTATTAGTCCTAGCCTAATTAACGATAGCCTCCTCCAAATAGCTTAAGTAAGAAAATAAGCTAAATAAGTTCGAATTTAATATAAGGCTACTTATATTAACTTCTAAGGAGCTAGTACTATTTCCTTTAAATAGTTTGTAGGAGGTTAAGGACCCCTAGGGCCCCTTAGTTTACCCCGTCGCGTCGGTAGGCCGGCCGAAGATCCTACCTAGCACTAAGTTGACTACTTCCTCTAGAATTTAAAATACCCTATTATTTAAATAACGCTTATCCACCTTAATAAACCTTCGACCTACGATAGTAAGAAGTTTAATACCTTCTAACCTTAGTAGGCTAGGATTAACGCGTACTTCTACGCGTATACCGCTAGCTTTCTAATTAACGGTTATAAAATTAACTAGCTCGGATCGATATTTACTAATAAGGCCTAAAAATAGCACGACTTACGAGCCTATTAAATTTAATTTATAGGAGTCGAAGACACTTAGAAGGGATATTTTAACGTTCTAGCCGAACGATTCTGGGACCCTTTTAAACGATACCGCAACTCTAAGAAAATACGAGAGCTCAAGTACGAAGGAGATATTACCGAATATTTTATTAAGTTATTAAATTTAAACGAAACTATTAAATAAGCTAGTACTACCTTCCAAGATCAAATCGCCTAAACTCTACCCTCTAAAATTATAGAGCTAATTTATTTTATTCGAGAGGGAGTGTTTAAAATTAACGATAAGTTTATTAGCGCCGTTCGAGAAGTTAGACGAGTCTACGAAAATATAATTCGCGTTCTAAGATATTAGAAATAAAGAAAAAGCGCGCCTACTTCAAAGACGGAGCACTCGAAGTCGGGCCAACAGTCTCGTAAGGACACACGCTCTCCTTCCGACCGAAATTAATTTTTAAAACCCGATCGACCAATTAAGGATAAGAAATAAAATAGCGTCCGCGAAGCCTTAAGAGATATCGACCGGAGCGACGTCGATTAACGTAAGAAGGACCGTGTCTCCTACTAGCGATACGGGCGTGATAATTACTATACCCTTAAATATTTCATAAGGAAGGATAATAACGGTAAGGAACTGCCTTAACTAACAACTATAGCCGTTATTTCCGCTAAACGGAAAAATAGCGACCGCGAAGAAGAGGGAGTTAGGAATCTCGCTAATAACGACGAGACCCAATTTAAGAAGGCTAAAACTAACGCAATTACCTGAACTATATAAATTATAGAAGAGGATAACGATTCCGACTCGGATTTTTGAGTAGCCGCTATAAAACACTATATAAATTATTACGGCCTCACCTTAGTACAACCTTAGAACACCCCGTCGTCTATACTTTAAAGAGGCTTAGCTTTAATAATAAACTGAAATAGTCTCCTTAAAAGAAAATATACTTAGAACTTTTAGTAAGCACACGTCCTATCGTACGAATGATTTTGCTTTATAATAACGAAGAATACTCTATCCGAGTCCTCTTAGACCTTAGAAGCTTAATCCCTATTATATCCTTTTATAAAGCCCGAATTTGAAAACTCCCTTTAATTAAACGAACCCGCGTTCGAACTATTATAGGATTCAATTCCGCCGTCGATATAGTAGGCGGGAGATACTATATTAAAGTAATCGTCCTTCGTTATTAGGAGGATTATTACACTCGACTCAACTTTGAGCTCTTAGCGATAGATAACTAGTGCGATATTATTCTTCCCTATTAGTAGTTATAATAGTATAAACTAGCTTATTTCTTCGATAAAACGTAAGAAATTAAATTCGCTTCAAAATACTACTAGTAAAACTATACTAGCTCTATTATCCTAGGACTTCTCCTTATAGAAACTATCGCTAGCATTTAGACTAAAATTAACACCACAATCGTAATAGTGCTAGAAAAGTTCTAAGAATTCCTCCCTATTATGAGCGAGGAAGTAGCGATACGAATGCTGAATTATTAGCCCTAGGATTATAAAATCGATTTAAAGGAGGGAGAAACCCCGCTATATAGACCTCTCTTCGTAATAAGCGGGCGTAAACTCAATGCCTTCAAACTCTAATTTAAAAAGATACTAAATATTAAGCAGATAAGAAAATCCACCTTATTATATAGCGTACCCCTTATATTCGTCGATAAGAAAGATTTAAACAATTTTTTCTAACTAGTAGTCAATTACTGAATCTTTAATAGAATGATTATTCCCGTTAAATACCCTATCCCGGTTATTACGGAACTTTAATATGCTTTTAAAACGGCCAAGATCTTTTCGAAAATCGATTTCAAATTAGGCTTCTTCCTCGTTCGAATAATTAAAGGCTACGAGTGGAAAATCGCCTTCCGATATAAATACGGCCTTTTCGAATACGTTATTATACTTATAGGTTTAATTAACGCTCCCTCTACGTTTTAGGCTATAATGAATTATTTGTTTATAGACCTTCTAAACGTAAAAGTGCTCGTTTACTTAAATAATATTTTAATTTACGTTAATACTAAGGTAAAATACGATTGTTTAGTATTAGAAGTTTTGAAGCGGCTTACTAACAACTATCTTGCCGTTGCCCCGTAGAAGTGCAAATAGGGAGTGACCGAAGTTGAATTTCTTAGTTATATTATCTCTCCCTAAGGTATTAATATAGTTGAGGATAAAGTTAAAAGTATTTTAGAATAGAAATAGCTTACGACGCTTAAGGAATCCCAATCCTTCCTAAGTTTCGCCAACTTCTACCGAAAGTTCATTAAGGGATTCTTTACAATCGCCTAAGCTCTCTCGAAAGGAAACTCGCTAAATAAGAAGCTTTGGAAATGGATAAAGCCTATAGCGAAAACCTTTAAAGACTATTATAAATCTAGCGCCTAGTACTAGCATCCGGTATATAGTTAGCTAAACGACGAGTGCTAGCAATGTACGCTAAGTTAGTAAAGTATTAGCAGGCCCAAAGCTCGTTAGTTCCCTCTAGCCTCCATATAGTTATTGTCACACGGACATTTGCTTATAGTTCTAGGTTAGGGTTTCTAAAGCTAATAGAACTTTAACGCTTAACGTTAGCCTTATAAGTACCGCTATAGCTGCTTCTAAAGCAGCTGTAGCCTATATAAGTATATAAATAGTACATAGTAGTAAGCTATAATAGTAATTACGTACGATAGTTATAGAAGTCTAACTTTGTAACGTAAGTATTATTATAAGAGCGACCGAACGAAGGCCGGCGCTAGAAGGAAGAAGGAAAATAGTTGGAAGCACTTAGGAAGGTCTATATAATCGCTAAATAAATACCTTGAGGCATTAAGTAATAAAGCTCGGTGCGTGCCTTAGTACGTACTAAGCCTCGTTAGTATAAGAAGGCCCTAAAGCTTAGCCTTTGTTTGAAGGTTGAAGGGATTAATAAGGCTTTCGAAACTAAAGTAATTTATTAATTGAATTAAATTACTATTTTAAGCTTTAAATATAACCCTTATTATAAATAAACTACTTCCCTCTCGAACTACCTAATCTTTACCCAACCTCTTATTATAACCGTTGAACGCGACTCTCCGCTACCTTCTATTGAGTTAGAATAATCCTTAGTAGTTTACAACGTTAAAGATTTCAATACTATTATAATTAATAATACCGATATTACCAACGGTTATATTTAGGTCCCCAACCCGCTATCTTAGCTAGTTACCCTCTACGAACAAGTCGCCGTCGTTTATAACTAGATTCGTAGAATGGCCGTAGCTATCAGCAACGAATATACTTAGGAACTTACTACCTTTAAAGAACAATACGAGATTTTAAGAAGATATTACGATGTTGTTACTTCTTTCTACTCAGCCGGATACGAAGCCTCTTAAACTACTATCGCTTACTTCGAATAAGAAGTCTAACAAGCAAGCTCCTAATTCGCCTCCGAAGTTTAGACTACTATCGCTAAATATAGAAAAAAGGATGCGGAACGCTAAAAAGCTATCGACTAGTTGTAGAAAATTACCTCGCGATATTAGGAAGCCTTCGAAAACCTCAACGAACGGAACGCCCGTTAATAATCTATCCTAGGGCGAATTGACACTTAGGTAGTTAATAAAGAATTTTAAATCGATAATATCCTTAGTAAGCTCGTTAACCTTAGTCAACTCAAGGACCTCGAAGTACAAATCGTATAAATCGTTAGCCTCTAATAAAGTACTTAGAAAGCTATTTAACAAGCTTTTATTTGGTTAAGTTAAAAAGCCCCCGACGTCGCGTTAGTTTAAAAACTCTTAAAATAACGCGCCGCTACTAAAGCGCCTAGTATATAGCGATCTTTAACCTACGATCCTCTTACTAATCCTAATTTAATTAACGATAGTCTCTTTTAAGTAGCTTAAGTAAAAAGATAAGCTAAATAAACTCGAATCTAGTATAAGGCTACCTATGCCGACCTTTAAGGAGCTAATACTATTCCCTTTAAATAGTCCGCGGGAGGTTAAAGACCCCTAAAGCCCCTTAATCTACCCCGTCGCGTCGGCGGACCGGCCGAAAATCCTACTCGGTACTAAGCCGATTATTTCCTCTAGAACTTAGGATACCCCACTATCTAAACAACGCTTATCTACCTTAATAAACCCTCGACCTACGATAGTAAACAGCTTAATACCTTCCAACTTTAGTAAGTTAAAATTAACACGTGCTTCTACGCGTATGCCGTTAGCTTCCTAACCGACGTGTTACGGAATGCACTCGGGTGCCTCTTCCGGGACAACTATATAAGATTACTTAAGCAACCGAATTGCCAGCTTCGGTTACTTATATCCTTTTGTAGGAACATAGCCTAGTTAGTGTAGTAGTCTGCTACCGCCGTAACACTTAACCGAAGCTAAAAGGCTACGAGTTCGAACCTCGTAGTTGGAAAAATCTTCGGATTTTTCGGATGCCCTTATATAGGTTCCCTTTTACGGAGATGCACACGACCAAGTCGTATGGATGCTTTGCCGTCGCTTAATTGAGAATTCCCGTTCGAAAAAGTTCGATCGGCTCCTAGGAACCGTCGCTAGCTGGCACGGTGTTCCGAGGGGGTCGAGGTTCGGGGCGAACTTCTCAATGTAAGGGGGGGAATGTTACGGAATGCACTCGGGTGCCTCTTCCGGGACAACTATATAAGATTACTTAAGCAACCGAATTGCCAGCTTCGGTTACTTGTATCCTTTTGTAGGAACATAGCCTGGTTAGTGTAGTGGTCTGCCACCGCCGTGATACGACGGTTATAAAATTAACTAGCTCGGATCAATATTTATTAACAAAGTTTAAAAATAGTACGACTTACGAGCCCGTTAGATTTAATTTATAGAAGTCGAAGATATATAAAAAGAATATTCTAGCGTTCTAGCCAAACGATTCCGGGACCCTTCTAAATGATACCGCAACTTTTAAAATATGTAGGAGCTTAAATACGAAGGAGACATTACCGAATACCTTACCGAGCTATTAGACTTAAACGAAACCGTTAAATAAGTTAGTACTACCTTCTAAAATTAGATCGCTCAAACTCTACCCTCTAAGATTATAGAGCTAATTTACTCCATTCGAGGGGGAGTGTCTAAAACTGACAATGAGTTTATTAGCGCCGTTCGAGAAGCTAGACGAGTCTACGAAAATATAATTCGCGCTCTAAAATATTAAGGATAGGGAAAAAGCGCGCCTACCTCTAGGATAGAACATTCGAAATCGGGCTAATAATCCTATAAAGAATTACGTTCCAACCGAAACTAATCCTTAAGAAAACTTAATAGGCTAGTTAAGGATAAGAAATAGAATAGCGTTTGCGAAGCTTTAAAAGGAATTAATTAGGCGGAAATCGATTAGCGTTAAGAAGGATTAAGTTTCTTGCTAGCGATGCGGGCGTAACAACTACTATATTATAGAATGTTTCGTGAAGAAGGATAACAATGGTAAAAATTTGCCCCAGCCTAAAGAGCAACTAAGAACGGCCGCTATTTTAAATTAAGAAACGTAAGAGTAACGACTTTAAAGAAGAGGGAGCTGAAGACTTCGAAGATAACGAGGCTTAGTTCAAAAAAGTTAAAACAAACGTAATTATTAGAATTATATAAATTATAAATATAAATAACGATTTTAACTCGGATTTTTAAGTAGCCGCTATAAAGTACTATATAGATTACTACGGCCTTACTTTAGTACTAGCTCAGTTAACCTCGTCGTTTGCTCCCTAAAGAGGCTAAATATTAATAACCTCAACGATAAACCAAATCCCCTACGAAAGAAACTTTACCTAAAACCTTAATTAGGGCCCTAACCGATCGTACGAATAACTTTACTTTATAATAATAAGGAACACCCCGTTCGAATTCTCCTAAACCCGGGAAGTTTAATCCTAATTATATTTTTCTACTAAGCTCGCGTATAGAAGCTCCCTCTCTTCAAACGAGCTAATATTCGTAGCCTTATAGGATTTAACGCGGAAGCTAATTTAGTAGGCAGCTGTTATTATATTAATACCGTCGTTTTATAGTATTAAGAAGACTACTATACCCGTTTGAACTTTGTGTTTTTTAAAATAAATAACGAATACGATATTATCCTACAATATTAGTAGTTACTCCAACACGAGCCTACTTACTTCTTTAATAAAATATAAGAAATAAAATTCTCTTTAAAATATTATTAAAAGAATTGCACTAGTACTATTGTTATGGGACTTCCCCCCACTGAAGTTATCGCTAGCATTTAAACTAAGATCGACGCCGCAATCGCAACAGTGCCAAAAATGTTCTGAGAATTCCTCCCTATTATAAGCGAGGAAGCGGCAATACGAATGCCGGATTATTAACTTTAGGATTATAAAATCGACTTAAAGGAAAGGGAAATACCGCCTTATAGACCCCTCTTCGCGATAAGTGGCCGCGAACTCGATGCCTTCAAACCTTAGCTCGAGAAAATGCTAAACTCGAGACGAATAAGAAAATCCACCTCATTATATAGCGCACCCCTTATGTTCGTCGATAAGAAAGATCCAAACGATCCCCTCCAATTAGTAGTCGATTACCGAATCTTCAATAGAATAATTATTCCCGTTAAATACCCTATCCCGCTTATTACGGAACTTGAATATACCTTTAGAATGGCTAAGATCTTTTCGAAAATCGACCTTAAATTAAGCTTCTTCCTCGTTTGAATAGGTAAAGGCTACGAGTAGAAAACCGCCTTCCGATACAAATATAGCCTTTTCGAGTACGTTGTTATGCTTATAGGCTTAATCAACGCTCCCTCTACGTTCCAAGCTATAATGAACCACTTGTTTATAAACTTTCTAAACGTAGGAGTACTCGTCTACTTAGATAACATTTTAATCTACGCCGACACTAAGTAAAAACACGATCGCTTAGTATTAAAAGTTCTAAAACGGCTTACTAATAACTATTTTGCCGTTGCCCCATAGAAGTGTAAATAGGAAGTTACTAAAGTCGAGTTCTTAGGTTATATTATTTCTCCCTAGGGTATTAGCATAGCCGAAGATAAAGTTAAGAGCATTTTGGAATGGAAATAGCTTACAACGCTCAAGGAGTTACAATCCTTTTTAAGTTTCGCTAATTTCTACCAAAGGTTTATTAAGGGATTCTCTACAATCGCTTAAGCCCTCTCCAAAGGAAACTCGTTGGACAAGAAGCTCTAGAAATGAATAGAACCTATAGTAAAAGCTTTTAAGGATTTAAAGGAAGCCTTTATAATAGTGCCCGTTTTAGCTCACTTCGACCTAGTAGAACCCGCTATTATAGAAACCGACGCTTTAGATTTCGAAATCGGCGCCATTCTTTCTTAAAGGAAAGCCGACGGCAAACTACACCCTGTCGCCTTTTATTCAAGGAAAATAACGCCTACCGAAATGAACTACGAAATTTATAATAAGGAACTCTTGGCTATCGTCGATAACTTCGATCGTTGGAGGATTTATCTCGAAGGCGCTAAATATAGGATTAAAGTCTTTTCCGATTACTAAAACTTAGCTTATTTTACCTATACGAAGGTCCTTAACCGACGGCAAGCACGCTAGGCTATTTAGCTAGCTAATTTCTAGTTTATTATTAATTACCGTTCGGGTTACCTTAATTCTAAAGCCGATGCCCTTTCCCGTTAGGAAAGTTTTAAAATTGAAAAGGGGGGGGTGAAGACTAGCCAATTACGTCGGTCTTGTAAGAAAAACACTTCTTACACTCTAAAGGAAGTAGTTTCCGTTTATTTAAAGAAAGGCTTTATAGCATTTTAACCCCTCGATAGAATAATAAATTCATTTGCTAGCTTAAGGAAGCTAGAGAAATAGACTTAGCCTATATAGAATAGTTTAATAAAGACGAACCCGACAAAGACTACGAGAAATCCGATAATCTATTGTACCAAAAGAACCGCCTCTAGGTCCCTACTAGCTTATAAGCCGAAGTTACCAATTTAGAACACGATACTAAGGTTGCGGGCTATATAGGAATAGATAAAATTATAGAGTTCATTACAAGAAACTTCTAGTAGCTAAAGATGGAAGAAATAGTTAGGGAATACGTTCGCGGCTATTATAAGTGCTAATAGAACAAACTTTCCCGCTATTTTCCCTATAGTTTACTACAACCTATAGAGCTTTATTATACCCTTTAAAAGACTATCGCAATAGATTTTATTACAGATCTACCTCTTTCTAACGGTTGTAACTCTATTTAAGTTATAGTAGATCCTTTTATAAAGATAGCCCATTTTATCCCTTTTAAGGTAGGGGAGAAGAAAATAGAAGACCTAATTAAAATTTTCGCCCGCTCCTACTAGCGGCTGCACGGAGTACCATTGGATATTATTTCGGACTACGATTTATAGTTTACAACCTACTTTTGAAGAGATTTCCTAATACTCGTCGGTATTAAAAGTCGTATAAGTACAATATTTTACCCTTAAATTAATAGCTAAACCGAACGCTTCAACCAAATCCTTAAAGTTTACCTTCGGGCCTTCGTTAACTACGAAATGAGTAACTAGGAAGACTTTTTAGCTACTACTAAGTTCGTATATAATAATTCTATCTCGTCGTCTACTAGCCTTACTCCCTTCTATACTAACTACGGCTACTACCCAACGTCTTACAATCTTCCTAACAGCGCGCCTCGGAACCTCGGGAGTCGTTTATATACTTATTAAATAATTTAAGTATATAACGACGCCTAGCGACATTTTAACCACGCTCGTTAGAGGATAAAGGTATGGGCGGACAAGAAGCGTTCAAAGGCACCAGTTTATAAAGTAGGGCAATTTATTATATTAAATAGTAAGCATATTAAAACTAAGAAACCTTCTAAGAAGCTTAATAAGAAGCTCTATAGCCCCTTTAAGATTTTATAAGTAATCTCCCCTACCGCTATCCGGTTAACCCTACCTAAAATATAGCGAATTTACGACTCCTTCCACGTCTCGCTACTAGAACCCTATCGCGCTAGCAATCGGGAGATCCGCGACCCTAACTAGGTCCTACGAGAGGTAGCCCTAGTAGTATTAAAAGACTATTATATTAAAAAAATCGTAGATTCTATAAGGGCTAAAGCTAAGGTGTTATATCGAGTTAAGTGGGAAGGATAAAATAAAATTAATAATCTTACGTAGGAATTATAGGAGTACTTCTACGTTAACGAAGTAAAGAATTAGGTTATAGCCTTCCACGAAGCCTATCTTAATAAACCCCGCGATCCTCGCGTCCTAATAAACTAACTCCTCTATAAAATCCCGCTATAATCCGTCTTACCTTACCTAAAACTTAGCGTATTTATATTTTCTTCTACGTCTCGTTCTTAGAACCCTATCGCGCTGGCAATTAAGTAGCCCCTAACTTTAACTAGGTGCTACGAGAGGCAGCCCTAATAAAGTTAGAAGACTATAAAATTAAAAAAATATTGGACCCTATAATATTTGAAGGTAAAGTTAAGTATCGGGCTAAGTAGGAAGGTTAGGAAGGAGCTAAGAATATTCAACTCGGGGCGAGCCTTAAAGAAGGGGGAGTTAATATTATACGGACATTTACTTACAATTTTAAATTAGGATTTCTAAGGTTAATAAAACTTTAACGCTTAATATTAGCTTTATAAGTGCCGCTGTAGCTACTTCTAAAGTAGTTGCAGCCTATATAAGTATGTAAATAGTATATAGTAGTAAGTTATAATAGTAATTACGTACGATAGTTATAGAAGTCTAACCCTATAGCGTGAGTATTATTATAAGGGCGACCGAACGAAGGCCGGCGCTAGAAGGAAGAAGGAAAATGGTTGGAAGTACTTAAGAAGGTCTATATAACCGCCAAATAAATACTTTAAAGTATTAAGTAACAAGGCTCGGTGCGTGCCTTAGTACGTACTAAGCCTCGTTAGTATAAGAAGGCCCTAAAGCCCAGCCTTTATTATAAGCCTAGCGCTTAGTACTAGCATCTAGTATATAGTTAGCTAGACGACGAGTGCTAGCAATGTACGCCAAGCTAGTAAGGTACCGGCAGGCCCAAAGCTCGTTAGTCCCCTCTAGCCTCTATACGGTTACACGCCTAGGTAGTAGGGTTGCCTTAGGTAGTTAGGCACCTATATTAGCGCACGGCCTTAAAGGATAAGCGATAAAGTTCGCCCTACGGGCTAGTCTTTCTTCTCTTTTCTTCTCGTAGAACTTTAATTAATTATTATAGTATTAGTACTTGCGTACCGCTCTACTATCCCCTTATATTAAGTTCTACCACTTATAAGGAAGGATTGTTTACAATTGTAAGCGCGGCAACATATTAGTATTGGAACGGTTTTTTTTATAGTACCTAACGATAATAATACTAATATCGATATGGAAGAATTTTACGACCCCCAACCTCCCACTGAGAGAGTTGGAAACACTACTAAAAGTATAGATAATATTAACGCTACCGGCCTATTCGGCTTACTCGCGCGTGCGCTACAAACGAGTCTCGAGTTTAAGAATAAAGTTAAGTCTATAATTCCCTTCTCTACTTACTCTTAACTTACCTTCAAACTTGCGTTCGACTTTCCTGCTAAGTAGGACTCTAGTAGCAAGAAAGACAAAGAGAGACCTAAGTCTAAAGACGACGACACTTCCAATGACGACTTTAGACCCTACCGGCGCAAGCCTCTCGACTTCCTTAAGTGGGATAGTAAGCCCAATACTTTTATATTTTA
Source organism: Pseudoneurospora amorphoporcata (assembly GCA_033297205.1). Lineage (NCBI taxonomy): Eukaryota > Fungi > Ascomycota > Sordariomycetes > Sordariales > Sordariaceae > Pseudoneurospora > Pseudoneurospora amorphoporcata. The sequence continues at coordinate 25,692 of MU859351.1, forward strand.
CTATAATAAATTCGTTAAGACTTATAACGCTAACTTCCGGAAGGGTCTCCGTACCGATATAGAAGTAATATAGATCGAAATCCTCAATACCCTACCCGACGAGAAGTAATAGCGACTCGAAGGATATTAAATATACTAAACCCTTACCGGTTAAGAGAACCCGGCCGAGTTGCTCGAATAAATTCGGCAAGTCTTCGGCACCCGCCATACCTAAGATTAGGCGCTCGACAACCTCGCTAGGATGCGATAGAAAGACGGTAAACTATTCGCCGAGTTCTATACTAACTTTGACGACGAGCTCTTGAAGTCTAGAGGTTATAATTAGGATAGTCGAGCTAAGCTTAGCTTCCTTTGCCGTACTATAAATAAGAAGTTTAGTAATTATCTCTTTACGGTTAAGCTTTCCGACGATTACTTAACTTGCGTAGAGTAGCTTTAGAATATCGCCCGCAAGTATAAGAAGACTAGAGAATTCCGCACTCTTTACTAGGCCTTTTTCCAAGGCGGGGGTAGCCGAAACCGACGGTCCTCAACCTATCTACCTATTACTACAAGCTCTAGTCGCTCTAGTTCCTAATAGTAGTCCTAAGGCGCTTTTAACACTTCGTCCTCTGGGCTATAGTATAATGCTAATAGTAATATTATTATGGCTACCACTAATACCCGCGGCACTCGCGGTAGAGGCTCCTTTTCTCCCTAAAAGCAAAGCCGAGCTAAATGGGTCCCTTAAAAGGAACGCGACAATCGTAGAGCTAAAGGTCGTTGTATTTACTATAGTATATTAGGTTACATTATTATTAAGTGCCCGTACTTCCTAGCTATTAACCCCCAAAGTAATAAGGGTACCCGTATCCAAGCCACTTAAGTTGCTCCCCTATTCGAGGACGATAAGGGAGATACCGGGAATACTCTAAACACCTCCGATGCGGAATAGGGAAAAGAGTAACCCCGGTATAAAGTCGGGCGCCGGAGCTTTCCCCCGAAGTATTAAGTAAAGTGGAAGAGTTTAAGCTATAAATAGAAATAGAACCTACTTTAATACCAATCGTTATTAATTCCACGAACGTATTTTACATCCTAGTTAATAAAGGGTGCTAGTGCTTCGCCGCAATTAGTAAAAATATTATTAAGGATCTCCAAATCCCCGTCGTTCCTATTTAGGGCCGGTAAGTACGTGGTGCTTTAGCTACTATAGAGGGCGCGACTATTTAAAACATTGCCCATTTCTTTTTCGAGCTACAAGGGAAAGTTTCCTCTACTTGTGCCTATATCGTCCTAAAGCTAGAATATCCTATTATTTTAGGTAAGCCGTAGCTTACGGCTAATAAGGCCTACTCTATTCCCTACGAAAAGCGTCTTTAGCATAGGGCTACGGAGTTTTGGGTTGATTATATTAATCTAAGAAAGCTCGAGCCCTCCTTAATATTATAAGAGTTTAAGGGAGCGGTCTACGTTATTACTACTACCTTCGTTAGTACGTATAAGCGCATTAAGAAAGAATACGGCCGAGACGTCGCAGAGGCAAGCATTTTCGCGGTTACTATAAAAGATATTGAGAAGGCCCTAGCCCCTAAGAGAGCCCGTACCGACGAAGAGCTCAAGTAAGTTATTCCGCGGGAGTTTTAGGATCTCCTGCCCCTATTCTAGAAATAAGAGGCCGATCGTATTAATAAGCACAAACCGGGTGTAAACTTAAAGATCGAGCTTAAAAAAGGCCCCGATAGCAAAGATCTACCGCTGCCGTACGGCCCGCTATATAGTATATCTCGAGAAGAACTCTTAGTACTTAAAAAGACTCTTCGGGATCTATTAGACAAAGGGTTTATCCGAGCTAGTAGTTCTAAAGTTGGTGCCCCAGTGCTCTTCGTCCGGAAGCCCGGCGGCGGTCTCCGCTTCTATTGCGATTACCGTGCCCTCAATGCTATTATACGAGCTGACCGCTATCCCCTCCCCTTAATCCGCGAAACTTTTAGAATACTTAAAGGGATAATATAGTATTTAAAAATAGATATAGTACAAGCCTTCTATAAAATCCGTATAATAGAGGGCGAAGAACCCAAAATGGCATTCCGAACCCGATACGGCTTATTTGAGTGGCTAGTAGTGCCGTTCGGCCTTTGCGGTACTCCGGCGGCCTTCCAACGGTATATTAATAGCGTATTGGGCGACTACTTAGACAGCTTCTATTCGGCTTATATAGACGACGTTTTAATCTTTACGGACGGTTCTAAAGAGGACTATATAGAGAAGGTCCGGTTGGTACTCGAACGCTTCCAGGATATTGGCCTCTACCTAGATCTAAATAAGTACGAGTTCGCTATTAAGAAGGTTAAGTACTTAGGCTTTATTATTTATATAAGTGTTAGCATTTAGGCTGATTTAAATAAAGTTAAAGCGATCCTAGAGTAGGCTGCTCCAGTTTCCTAAAAAGGAGTCCGTAGTTTCTTCGGCTTCGTTAACTACTACCGGATGTTTATATTAAACTTCTTATCAATCGTAGTACTACTTATAGCGTTAATAGGTAAAGGAGTAACGTTCGAGTAAATAACCGCTTGTAAAGAGGCCTTCTAATTATTAAAGACTCTATTTACTCGGGTACCGATTCTTATAGAATAGGATCCAGAGCGCCTGACGTTTCTAGAGACCGACTGTAGCGGGTTCGCTTTAGGCGGCTACCTTACGTAAGAGGTTAATAGTTAGCGAAAAGTTATCGCCTTTTATTTAAGGAAGCTAGCACTTACTAAACGCAACTACCCTATTTACGACAAGGAAATGCTCGCTATTATCGACTATTTAAAGGAGTAGCAAGCGGAGCTCCGTAGTTATAAAGCCTTTATTATCCTTACTAACTATTAGAATTTAAAATACTTTATAACTCGGCAACACTTTTTAGAACGGCAAGCCCGTTAGGTTGAGTACCTCTCCCGTTTCAACTTCGAACTCTAATACCGCCCGGGCAAGGAAGCGGTAGTCCTAAACGCTTTATCCCGCCGAGAATAAGACCGGCCTACCGACGATAACCGGGAAGTTCGAGACCTCCAACTTATCCCGGACTCTGTGCTACGGAACTACGTACGAATTTCGGCTATAGGGACTCAGCCCCCCGCGCTAGTAAAGAAGAGCGTACGAGTATTTGAAGATCCGGATTTGCAATAGCTTTAAAATACTACCGTTACGAAAGATTCCTTATATTAGCAAGTACTTTAAGCGGTTAGAAATAACGAACGAGACTTCTTTTTAATAAAACTACGGCTCTAGATTACAAATTGTTCGGTAGACAATAAAAGTAGACTACGGTATAAGGGTAGGCTTTGGATTCCTAAGAGCTTTATAGCTACCGAATTCGAAACGGTAAGGCTCGCTAGCCTTAACTAAGAGCTTAATACCCTCCGTACTAGGATTATTCAAATTATATACAACTCTTAGGCTTTCGGGCACCTAGGAAGGGAAGGTACTATAGTAGCCCTAACCCGGTACTTCTATTAGCCGCTACTAAACTCTTATATACGGCAATTCCTTCGTAACTACTATATATACGGTTCTATTAAGTATTAGAGAGACTGGCGGAAGGGGCTTCTACAACTTATGCCGATTCCTAACTAATTCTTCCGAGAAATTTAAATAGACTTTATTATAGACCTCCTAGAATTAGGAGGCAACACTTGCCTACTAATTATTAAAGACTATTTTAGTAAGAACGTTATTTTAGAGCCTATACTGTTAATAGACGCAAAAACCTACGCCGAAAGATTCTTAAGTTATTTTATCCGGTACCACGGTGTTACGAACTTGAGCGACACAGGGGTCGCCCAAGCCTTCAGGACCTGGTAGCCCCGCCCAGAGGAACCAGTGTAACCCTCAGAAACCAAGAA